>PVHP010045238.1:0-13639 GCA_004024765.1 Zapus hudsonius | reverse complement strand
GTATTGATTAAACCTATGATGATCCATACATGTCTTGCAAAAAATTACTAGCCAAAGGTCACTCTGATCTAGAATGCCACACTCAAGCGTAAGAAGAATGAATGATAGATTAAAAACTCAAAGTGGCCAAATGGATGTCATAGGACCTATGCTACTAAAACATGTTAAGCACACAAGAAATTTTCTCAATGACTTCTGTGAGAAACAACAAATTTTTCTTTGGAATTGTGTATTATAATCATAGGGACCAGCGAGTATGAGTGTGGATCCACTGACAACTGCTTAAAATGGTAGCTCAATTTTGAAGGAAAAAAAAAAACTATAAAGATTCAGAGATCACAGAATGGTAAGGGCAGGGCATGTACTTCAGAAGGAGAGTGTTTGCTTAGCAAGCAGGAGACCTTGGGTTCAATTCTTAATATTTCAAGAAACAATGCAAAACAAAGAAAAACAACTTAGCTCTAAGGAATGTGAGTCTGGCTTTGCATATACTAGAGGAAAACATTGCTATGCAGATAAATATTCTTAATGTCACGATATTAGGCAGGATAGGTTATATTACAGCAGTTATCAGCAAAAACAAATCCCCACAGACTTAATACCACAAAGATTATGTCATTTTCATAGTAGTCTAGGTGGGTGTCCAGGACTGCCAACCTCATGCGAAGGTTCATTTTTTAGGCTACTATGGATTGGATAAAAACCTGACACGTTCATCACTGAGTGCCAGGCAGGAAAAATTATCTTCACAGGCCCACCTTGCTAGCAATTCCGTGGTTTGCCATAAAATGACACACATACTCCTACTAGAATGCAATATCTAACCCTGTCAATGTACAAGAGAGACATGTAAGTGTTACCTTCCTTTGTCCAGAATCAGAGAGAATCTAGGTATGGGGCTTTCTTGAAGGTTACTTCTGGCTCGAGGCTAGGATGATAATTTAATTTGAGTTTATGGAGCTACACTGGAGTCATCATAGCAAGGCCAAATAATGTTTGGATTTAACTTAAAAAAAATTAAGAACACAGGCTGGAGAGATGGCTCCATGGTTAAGTATTTAACTGTAAAGCCTAATGACAGAGGTTGGATTCCCTAGTACTCATATAAGCCAGATGCACAAGGTAGTGCATACACCTGGAGCACCTGGAGTTCATTTGCAGTGGCTGGAGGCCCTGGCACACCCACACTCTCTATCTATCTATCTATCTATCTATCTATCTATCTATCTATCTATCTATCTATCTATCTATCTATCTATCTATCTATCTATCATCTATCTATCTATCTATCTATCTATCTATCTATCTATCTATCTATCTATCTATCTGTCTGTCTGTCTGTCTATCTATGTATCTATCTATCTATCTATCATCTACCTATCATCTATCTGTCTGTCTATCTATCTATCTATCTATCTATCTATCTATCTATCTATCATCTATCTATCTATCTATCTGTCTGTCTATCTATGTATCTATCTATCTATCATTTATCTATCATCTACCTATCATCTATCTGTCTATCTATCTATCTATCTATCTATCTATCTATCTATCTATCTATCATCTATCTATCTATCTAACAATCATCTATCTATCTATCTATCTATCTATCTTCTACCTATTATCTATCTACCTATCATCTATCTATCTGTCTATCTATCATCTGTCTATCTATCTATCATCTACCAATCATCTATCTATCTATCTATCTATCTATCTATCTATCTATCTATCTATCATCTATCTGTCTGTCTGTCTGTCTGTCTGTCTGTCTGTCTGTCTATCTATCTATGTATCTATCTATCTATCATCTATCTATCATCTACCTATCATCTATCTGTCTGTCTATCTATCTATTATCTATCTATCTATATATATATCTATCTACTATCTATCTATCTATCTATCATCTATCATCTACCAATCATCTATCTGTCTGTCTATCTATCTATTATCTATCTATCTATCTATCTATCTATCTATCTATCTATCTATCTATCATCTATCTATCTATCTATCTATCTATCTATCATCTATCTATCTATCTAACAATCATCTATCTATCTATCTATCTATCTATCTATCTATCTATCTATCTATCTATCTATCATCTATCTATCTTCTACCTATTATCTATCTACCTATCATCTATCTATCTGTCTATCTATCTGTCTATCTATCATCTGTCTATCTATCTATCATCTACCAATCATCTATCTATCTATCTATCTATCATCTATCTATCTCTATCACTCTACTGCAAATAAATAAAACATTTTAAAAAATAAAATAGAAAGAACACAAGGCACTTACTACCTTAGTGCTAAGCCATAGAACACCCTAGTTCACTTAGCACTATACTATCAATGCTTGTCTTCTCACAGCCATCTAATGAATTTACAAAATTATAATTAAGTTAAAGGTAAAGTAAATAAAAAAGGGATTTTACCATATTAACAAAAAGCTTCTGTTATTGAGAATAAGAGTTTGGAAACGTTTGTGAAAGAAGTCAGAGAGCTCCATGGCTGGTTATTCAACGGCTACAGGATCCTGAAAGCAGTCAGAGTACGATGAACAGGTGTGGCTATGTCCCCATAAAATGGGCCTGAAAAAATTAGCTGCCAGGCCATGGTTTTGCCATCCTTGATCTCAAGCAATCATAGTTTATCATCCCTTGAGCTAAACACTTGTACCTACCTATGGGAATCCTCAGGGCTTCCCAAGAAACCCTTTTAAAATTATGAAACAGATCTTTAAATCCTTCCTACATCTTCTTTTCTGCTCCACTCATATCCGGCTCATTTCTATCCCTTGGGTGGCATTGCATATGGGTGCTTTTGTCTACAAGCTTCTCCCTTCCACTCATATCTTCCCAATTCTAAATTCTCATCCATATGAAGGTTCCCTTCCTCTTTGCTGTTATGTTAATGGCTCCAGGAACCACTGGTAAAGGTCCTCTCTGAACTACAAACTTGGCACAGGCATCTCTGTACCCAGTTGCTCTTGGTGGGTGTGAGCTGTTTCCTGCAGTACTTTAAGTTCCTGAAAGGAAAGAATAATGTCTCAGATTTAATCTTAAGACTTAACACAATGTACCTTCCCTTCAACCTCCATCACATCCAAGCTCCCTGGATCATCAATTTGGTCATGTCGCCCCTATCCATTTCCTCCCTTTGGACGGCTCAGAGCTGTGCCTTGTCCTTTGATTATGCTAGCCAGTGTTTTGTGAGAACAGCCAACAACTTCTTTTTTTGCCAATACCCCATTGGTAGTTTCCTGTAGAAATTGCTAGATGCTGCTTTCTTATTGAAACCTTGCATCAGCACCATCGTTCATGAAATCCTTTTATGTGGTACTCTGCTAATGGGGCATGGAGGAAGTAGGGTTCTGCTGAGTCTGGCAGGCTTCTGGGACTGTCGCCTTCTGATAAGGAAGTTGAGGCAAAGCCCAAGGGCCCCTGTAAATTTAGCAATCCTGAAAACTCCAGCCCCCAGGCAGGCCACAGCTATCCGATAAAATAAACAAGCAGTTCAAAGCCTAACTTAATCCAGCTGCAAATAACAAACCTAAACAATAAGGTTACATTTCCTCTGCTGACATCACCATTCTATCCATGTCTATATCCATGTATAGAGTCACGTAGCCCCCTCAATTTATCTATGCAAATTAGGTATCCAAAGGATACTGGCCCCTACTAATCAAACTCATGAGATACCCACAGATCTTGCTTCCTATGCTTCTACCTCTGGCTTTCCTCTATATAAGCAACTGCTATCTATACAATAAAATGAGAACTGCCCACTGCCACATTCTCCCGAGAGTCTCATTTCTCGTTCGGCTCACAGCTATTCCAAGCCTCTGCTCACCCAGCTCCCGTGGGCGAACAGGGAGTTGATGCGCGCTGCAACTCCCTAACTAACCCACGGACCCAGACTTTTACTTTTTTGGAACCACAGTTTTCTGCCCACTTTTTCCTCTTCTGTCCATTCTTTCTGAGCATCCTGTCAGAGTCCTCTTCTTCTTCTTGTCCTTTAAATGTGTGCGTCTTGTGGGGGGTTCCACACCTCCTTCTGTTCACACGGTGCACCTTTGTCCCTCTATCGTCATCCATTCAATTTCTAGGACCCTCCCAAGTCCTCTCCTCCTCTGGCCTCACTTCTGAGCCCCATGTCTATAAGCTGACTAAGCATGAGGCATTTTCATTGGATGGCTTTGAAGCTTCTGCAACATCTCTAAGGATACAACCTTCTTTGTCTTCCAAGCCTCCTTTATTCTCTGTTGTATCCAGTGAAAGGAACCACCATCTCCCGCTTGCTAACTCCGAACCCTGGCAAGTGTCCTGTCTGTTCCCCATCCTCCAGATGTTCCAGATGTGCTTGCTTCTCTGAACTCACCACTCTTCTGCTTCTCTTTGGCTTCATCCAGTAGTGCAGTTAGATTCTCCTGCTAAAGAAGACTTTGGTCATTTTAATCCATTCTATACACCTAACCTATAGAATGCAAGTCAAATTTGCACACATTTGCAGGAAAATCATCACTTCCAGATTAGTGAATTTATACCACATTTGTGTGCTATTTTTTCCCAGCAACCTCTCAGTCTCTCAAATCTCCCTTTAGACCTTGTCTAACTAGTTTTCTCAGCATTCATCCTGGATTCACTCATTTCATCCTGTACCCCATTAATTCCTCTCTCTCTCTCTCTCTCTCTCTCTCTCTCTCTCTGTATTTCTTGGCTTGAAAATGAATAAATAAGGGCTGGAGAGATGGTTCAGCGGTTAAGGCACTTGCCTCCAGTGCCTAAGGCCCCAGGTTCAATCCCCCAGGACCCACATAAGCCAGACCCACAAGGTGGTGGCTCTGGTGCTCTCTGTCTCTATCTCTGTCTCTGTCTCTCTCTGTTTCTCTCTCTCTGCTTGAAAATAAATAAAATATTTTTAAAAATAAAAATAAATAAATAAAAACAGCTTCCTCATGGAAATGTCCCACCCCACTATGGGTGACACCCCCAGGGAAGCTGCATAATTAAGTCTTTAGTTAACTTGGACTTTTTCTAAGTGCTAGCATCTTCCAAGTTTATTCCAGCTGGGGAATAGGAGCGATTAATGGATGGCATTCCAGGTAAGGATCCAGCGATCCCACCTCTGTTAGGGCGTGTAACTGCACATTACCACCATCACAGACCTAGCTGTCACTGCATTCTTACTTTGCTACATTAGCGTTAGCTGTCACTCATGCTTCTTGATGTCTGATGGTTGCATCAGGCCCAGAGAGGATTCCAACAGAACCCAAGTACATGGGCTTGGTTAGGCCTCAAAACTATCCGGTTCAATATCATTGGCTTAATTTGGGTCAGGCACCTACATCCTGATCAAGCAACTGTGACCAGTGTTAGGGACAGAATAAAGCATGGCAATTCTTGCAAGAACCATATGGATAGGGGCTGGAGAGATGGCTCAGCAGTTAAGGCACTTGCTTCCAGTGCCTAAGGCCCTGGGTTCAATTCCCCAGGACCTACATAAGCCAGACCCACAAGGTGGTGGCCCTGGTGCGCTCTCTCTCTCTCTCTCTCTCTCTCTCTCTCTCTCTGTATTTCTGCTTGAAAATAAATAAATAAAATATTCAAAAAAGAATCATATGGCTAGACGAGGGATGGGGGAAATTTATGATTGCTTTGGGCTAATACACAATAAATTTCATCAAAGACTGTTTCCAAGGTTAACTCACAGACAAATTTATTTTATAAAGCCTCTGGAAGCAGACTAGGTTCCTCAAATGCAGTAGTCTCTTAAGGAGATCATTGGCCCCTTCTGTTGGGTGTCAGTAAGAGAAGCACGAAGACTAGCCACAATGAGACTCAACAAGTTCTGTGTGGGTATGTTGACTCAGTTTCCCGAGTAGACACGGAAACCTTGTCTCCAGTAACTACGCGATGTTGGGATCCAAAGCGAGTCTGGCTCCCAACCTCACTCTTTCCATCTGGCTTCAGTGGGGTGGCTCTCCCAGTGCATTGCACGACATTTGATTACATTGGATTGATTACATCCAGAGTCTCTTTGACCCTCAGCTATTTGCAAATTCCTACCCCTCTGCTTGGCCACAGGTTTAGTTTATCCTTACCCAGGTGAGCTGGCCTGGGGAACACTTGAGGGTAGAGTTGAAACATGGGGTGTCAGGGCCCAGGGTTAATATGCCGATGAAACTTTGGCTTATATCTAGGCAACATATATGGATCCCAGAATCTGCTAGGTAGAAACATACCACAGCAATCCTATTTCTTGCCCCTAGGATGGCTATAAAAACCCGAAATCCTATTTGGGAAAAGTCTACATACATTTTTTTTTCTGTGGTAGCCTGGTCTGAAATTTTCTTTTCTCAGATATTGACCTTTTAAACACCTCACTGGACACTTTTTATCAGTGACCAGCAAGAGCAGATATTTCAGTTATGACAGAACTCATCCACTGGACAAGGCACCCTACAGAAGTTGTAATGTAGCTTGATTCATGTTGACCAGACTGAAACCAGAACTTTTCCTCTGTTCTAGTAGCTTCTGTGGTCATGAAAGGGTGAGGTGGTGGGAGAGAAAAGGCCCCTCAGAGGACAATATAAAGCCTTGAAACGATTTGGTTTTGCAGAGGCATTCCTTCTTCTCAGCCTGAGCAAAAACCAAGCTGCATGTTTCCTTCGACAGCCTCAGAAGGCTTTCTAGCCCCCCAAATCCAAGTGTCTCCTCCCTCACTGCAGGTGTGTGGTTCTGTTGCATGGAAAGTGTTTTCAGCTGTCCACATTGCATTAATGCTCTGTTTTGTGTCACCGGTCTGCTCCCATGCATCCATTCTGTCACTGCCATGTCCCCTAGATTTCCCCACTCAGGTACTGAGAGCTGTTATATCAGGCACCCACTGTGACAAAGAGAAATTAGACTTGTTTGTCCCGATGAAGAGTGGTAGAGAGCAATGAACAAATATATATATATATATATATATATATATATATATATATATATATATATATATATATAGAGAGAGAGAGAGAGAGAGAGAGAGAGAGAGAGAGAGAGGGATAGAGCCATGACTCTGAAAGGTGCCATTTCAGTCATGACTTGAAGGAGAAAAAAGCCAGTAATTCTGAATTTCTCATCCAAAATATAGATACTATTTTATCCATTTCATAATTCTGAATTAATGAAAAGCCAGGAGATAGCAATTTTGCTGCTGAACTACTTAGATTAAAGAGTGCATGAACCTTCCTTCAAATGTGGGAACAGAAAACTCTTTTTTTAAAAAATATTTTATTTATTCATTTTCAAGCAGAGAGAGAGAGAGAGAGGGAGACAGGGAGAGGGAGAGGGAGAGAGAGAGAGAATGCACAAGGGCCACCACCTTGTGGGTCTGGCCCATGTGGGTCCTGGGGAATTGAACCCAGGGCCTTGGGCACTCGAGGCAAGTGCCTTAACCGCTGAGCCATCTCTCCAGCCCAACAGAAAAGTCTTTAACGTAAGACTTGGACGATTCTTAACCATTCTACGTCCATGTTCTGTCTTGTAGTGCTGACACGCCCAGTGGTTTGCTTCCCAGTCCCGCCCTCCCTCTCCCAGGCACTGGAGACTTGAAATAACCCCTCAGCTTTCTTTCGTTTGTCTTCTTTTTAATCTACAAGGACATTACACTCCATGTTTTCTTCGAATATTTTCCCAATCACAACTTTTGAAACTGAGAAATTCCTTGATGGAGTGAGAGCCATGTCTGGGAAAGAGCATCAGGAAGGAAGAACACGAGGAAACTGGGTCAAACACCTCGCAGCACATCCATTTTAAAACAGCTCAGTTCTCCAACACATCACATCTGGGATGGTCACGTATAGAAGGCCACTTAAGTTAGCTGATTTATCAAGTAAACGCTGGTGCAACATATAATATCATCATGTCTGGTTTTCATTCTGTATGCATGTGTGCATGTATGCAGCTTCAGATGTGTGCGCATGTATGTGGAAACCAGAGACCAGACATAGGAACCATTCTCCCAGAGTACCATGCACTTCCTGTGAGATAACTGGCCCTCACCAAGCACTGGCTGACCAGTGGGCCCACTGGAGTACCCTCTTGGTGCCTCCACACTGCTGGGATTATAGCTGTGTGTCACCATACTTGGCAGTTTTATGTGGGGATTGGAGATCAAGCTGAGATCCAGAGTTTATGAGGTACACAGGCTGAAATGTATCCTCAACTATAACACATGTCTTAAGAGACTAAGGGATTATTCATTGTTGTAGTCTGCTTTCTTGTTGCTGTGCAGAAAAGAACCCGACCATGGCTGCTTGTGGAGGAATGGGCTTATTTTGGCTTAAGGACTCAAGGGGAACCTCCATCCTGGCAGGGAAAATGATGGCATGAGCAGGGGATGGACATCACCTCCACCATAGCACTGCAAACCATTTCAGGAAGGTGTGCCAAACACTGGCAAGGGGAAGCTGGCTATAACACCCATAAAGCCACCCCCAACAACACACCTCCAACGAATTCCAATTCCAAAGCTGCCATCAGCTGGGGACCAAGCATTCGGAACACATACGTTTGTGGGGGACGCCTGGATCAAGGATCTATGAAGAAATTCTATTTCTTTGAAAATAGTATTACTTAATAATATACGTAGACATATATTGCCAATGCGCTTAAATTTCTCCAAGTGCAATCGAGCAGGTTTCATGGAGAGGGGGTGTTTGACTTACTTGACTCATTGCTATGAACAAATGTCTGACAAGATGCAGCTTAAAATCATAAAGGTGTACAGTTCCAAGGGTACAGTTCAAATTCTTGGGGAAGAAATGGTAGCAGGAACAGGGATCCAGCTGGTCCCATCACATCTATAGGCAGAAAACAGAAGCTGCACAGATTATAAAACTTCAAGGCCAATCTCCAGTTACTGGCTTCCTCCAGTAAGGCTGGATAAAGGTCCCTCATCCTTCCCAAACAGTACCACCATCTGGGGACCGAGTGTTCAAATACATGAGCCCATGGGGGACATTTTCTGGGGAAACTCACAGTGTGTGAGTTATGACGGATCCATACAAATAACCTCAGGAGGCAAGAGGTCTGTAAAGAAAGCCTATGCTAAGGGCATTCATCCAGGCTTCAGTCAAACAACATGCTAGGAACATGCATACAGGTATCAGTCATGTAACAGGCTAGAAGCATGCATACAGGTATCAGTCATGTACCATGCTAGGGACATGAATACAGACATCAGTCACATAACAGGCTAGGGACACAGGTACAGAGAGACAGTAGTCACAAAACTTGCATACCTCCCAGGGCTTCCCCTCACTTTTCATTTGTGCATCTTTTTTGAACCATATATTATTAATTTTATTGTTAAAATTTCAGAATTTAGTTAATGCAATCTAAAATTTCAATATCATTCTCAGCCTTAGCACCTAATAAGTTATCTTAGCCAACCAATAAGCCACTCAGAAGTACTGAGGGCATATTTTCTTCAACTTCTGACTTACTCTCAAGGATTACCTGTACAAATGTGGTGAACACATATTTAATTATTTATAGCTTATTTATTGAATTACTACCTCAGAATCAAGAGGGAATATTTATATTTTCTTTATTGTGTCACTGGCATGTAATAACAATGATTGATTATCACTAGACATGATGTCTTAAATTAAATGACTTCAAGATTCATACTATTAAATAATGAGAAAAAAGGGTTAACATCAAAATACAGGAGGGCCTAGTTGGAAAGGAGTCCAGTGGAGGGAATATAGGAACAGGGACAAGGGGGTGTGATGGAAGTTTTCTGATCAGGCTAAATTATATACATGAATGAAAGCTATCAATAATAAGTTAGAGAAATAATGAAAACTTATTGAAGAAGAAAAGGCAGAGTTTTAGGACATGTAGTTATACAAACACCTATATTAACAGTACAACATGAGGGTTACTAAGGTACAATAAAAATTAGAAATAAAAAGACACATTTTATTTACTTTTATAATTATACATGTATATTAATTGTCTGTATTAATGAGTTTCACTGTGATATATATATATATATAAATTCTACATATGTATAAATTATATACACACAGTTTCACTGTGATATATACATTCTATACACATATATATAAATTACACACATATGTATATATATAAATTATACAAATACACACACATTTATACATATATATATACACATACACACATATATATTTGGTAGTATCTGTGATCCACAATTCTCAATCCCTCTCTCACTTTCCTCTGTTCCTTCTTTAAAAATAATTTTATTTATTTTTAAGCAGAGGGAGAGGGAAAGAGAGAGAGAGAGAGAGAGAGAGAGAGAGAGAGAGAGAGAGAGAGAGAGAGAGAGAGAAGGAGAGGAAGGGCATGCCAGGGCCTCCTGCCATTGCAAATGAACTCCAGAAATATGCACCACTTGATGCATCTGACCTTATGTGAGTAGTTGGGAATTGAACTTGGGCTGACAGGCTTTGCAAGGAAGCATCTTTAACCACTGGGCCATCTCCTCAGCCCCAGCTCCTGTCCTCTTGCGTGTACATGTGTTCAAAAACTATTCAGTGCTTAGTATTTCGTTGAAAAAAAAAAGTCCACTGGCTTCAATTTGGTCGTATCATCTCTGAAAGATAGTCAATATTTTTTAAGATACCTACGAAGAACCGAGTCTTATTTAAAATATACTCATATAACCTATTATTACTTTGATAAGTAGCAGATTTTTGGAAACATTTTTCAAAACAGCCCGGGAGACATATAAATATTCAATGGAATATTGTAATAGCTGCTATAATTAAAATATTAGATTTATTGCTGTCAACAAGAATAGGTATAAAATGATTCACTAAGAAGTCACATTGCAGAGCACCACAAGTAACATGGAAATTAAAAGAGAAAGAGAACAATCCCACTTATTATTCTGAAAGGACAGAGATAGGAGCAGAGGGTAATGTTAATGCCACTCATATTCAGCATACGTATTTTCAGTGCTTGCTCTGTGGATAGTAGCAATATGACCTCCAGAAAGTCATCGAACGTCTTGGTGCTTCAGATGTTTCACCTCAATCACAAGAATTATAATCGTTTCATGTATTGGTTACTATGGAGATGAAATACATTAATATTTGTAGGATGCTTACATAAATGCTGACGTAGCCCACGCTCTGTGTTTTCCATCACATTAACATTATTGTTAGAGGATGTGGCATAATGTTTATTAATACACACAAAATTCATGAAATGCCATTCAGATAAAGAAAGGGAATAAAACACGGTGATTTCAACTTAAAATGTGATCCTTCTTTCTGTTTTGGTTTTTGGGGAAAGTCTTACTAGGTTGCTGGTCTCAAACTCCTAAGCTTAAGTGATTCTTCTGCTTCCATTTCCCCCATAAAATATTTTATTTGGGGCTAGGATTATGGCTCAGTGGTTAAAGGCACTTGCTTACAAAGCCTGATGGCCTGGGTTTGATTCCCCAGTTCCCACATAAAGCCAGATGTACAAAGTGCTGCATGCATCTGAAGTCTGTTTGCAATGGCAAGAGGCCCTGGCATCTCCATCCACCCCCCATCTCTCTATCTCCTTGCAAATAAATTAATGATGGGCTGAAGAGATGGCTTGGCGGTTAAGGCATTTGCCTGCAATCCAGAAGGACACAGGTTTGATTCCCCGGTGCCCATATAAAGCCAGATGCACAAGAGGGCACATGCATCTGGAATTTATTTGCATTGGCTGGAAGCCCTGGTGTTCCTATTCTCTCTGTCTGCCTCTCTCTCTTTCTCTCTCTCTCTCTCAAATAAATAAAATGTTTTAAAAAAAAGATTTAGAAAAGTTAAAATAATGTTCAGCACGTAGAAAAAAAATAAATTAATGAATGAGAATATTTTAAAAGTTTTTTTTTATTTTATAAAAGAAAAAGAGAGAAGTTCCATGGTTCTGTTAAAATATTACAGCACTTGTTAATTTTTTTTAGGATAATGAACAGATTTTAACTTATCTGTTATATGGCATCATGGGTCATCTTAAAAGAGTAGCTGCTACAGAATAAAATTCAATTTTCCTGTCCAGGAATCGTCCAGTTTCCCTTGTGGTCTAAATCATATTTCTCGACATTCTGAAGCAAGCTTTGAACACAGTGGTTCATAGACTGAGATTTGTCGTCTTCCACCTGCAGCCCTCTCTTCACCTGAGGGTTATAGCCTTGCAGGTCCCCAATCATACAAGGTCATTTCTCTACAAAAGCTTTTATCTCTAGGACAGAACAGAACACATTCTGAATCAAGGTCTGCATACAACACAAGCTTTTCTGAGGAAGTGCTAGATGTTTCTCTATAACCTTCTCTCCTGGAGACTCTCATATTGTTGTTTTGAGAGCAAATGTTTCCAGCTTGGCAAATTCTAAACTTCCTCATACAGGTGGGAAAAGTTGTCTTTGATCATAAAAAAAGAACTGGCTGAGTTCTATGCTAATCAGAGCAGACCTCATTCTTTGTGAGAGGGAAAAAAACTCTCACTTTGATGTCAAAGCTATTTGAATGGTTTTTCTGAATGACACAAGGGTGAGCTCAGAAGAGGTGGATCAAATCTGTGAGAGACTGCGAAGTTGAAAAAGAGTGAATGGGGCTGGAGAGATGGTTCAGTGGTTAAGGTACTTGCCTCCAGTGCCTAAGGCCCTGGGTTCAATTCCCCAGGACTCACATAAGCCAGACCCACAAGGTGGTGGCCCTGGTGCTCTCTCTCTCTCTCGCTCTCTCTCTCTCTCTCTCTCTATCTCTCTATCTCTATCTCTCTGCTTGAAAATGAATAAAATATTTAAAAAAAGAAAAAGAAAAAGAGTGAATGTCCAGCTGGTATCCCTGCTGGTCACAAGCCTACAGTGAAAATTTTGAGAAAACATAGTCTTTTTGAGGTATGAGTACGAGTTCTCTGGGGAAAATGAAACTATTTAAACTGAATGAATAAAAGAAATGGTCCTCACAATCCAGAGGCATGGCCCCCCTCAGTGACAACACACTTGGGCCAGGAAGACCGGGCTGAGTACTAGGCTATCCAGGATCCCCTGCCACAAGGACTAATCCAGATGACCCATGGAGGAGGATATCCAACTGATCAGGGATGGGGAGGGGGGAATTGGGGAATTGGGGATCACAACGCATTGTTGGCCCACTAAATAATGTAACTCATTATGGGCAATAAATATATATTTTTTTAAAAAAGAAATGGTCCTTAAATTAACAAATGGAAGGGTTGGTTCTGACTTAGTCACAGAACTGGTGTAAGCATTTGCTCTTGTACTTACATCTGATATTCGAGCCCAAAGGCCAGGCATGCGGAAGCTCACCCTTGGGAAACACCCACGGTTGCTTGGCAAGACTTAATAAAGTAGCCAGTCTTCCTGAGAGGCTGATTTATCGATTCGTCAATCTCTGTGCTTTAGGGTAGACAATGTCACATGGATGTCAAATTTCCAGGGCCATGTGCCTGGTGTGCTACAGAGCTACAGAAGTTAGTGGAAATATATCTCAAACAGATTCCATGAATGGATTCAGAATACGGAATTCCAGAAACATCAGAGGCAACTGTCTAGTTCCACAGTGTGGAGGGGGAGGAGGGGGA
>PVHP010045237.1:0-13780 GCA_004024765.1 Zapus hudsonius | reverse complement strand
CTAAAGACAGTAACCTACTGAGAGTAAAAGGGTGGAAAACAATTTTCCAGGAATGTGGGAAGAATAAAAAAGAAGGTGTGGCTACTCTAATATCTGACAATATAGACTTTAAACCAATGGCAATAAAAAAAGACGAGGACGGCCACTTCCTATTCATCAAGGGAATAATACAACAAGAAGACATCACTATACTAAATATGTATGCACCAAATGCAAGGGCCCCTCAGTTCATTAGGCATAAATTACTCAAAGCAAAGCAGATATAGATGCCAACACCATCATTGTAGCAGACTTTAACACTCCACTGCCATCCCTAAACAGATCGTACAAACAACAGACAAGCAGGGAAATCAAGCTGCTAAATGGTACCATAGACAAACTAGGGATAACAGACATCTACAGAACATTCCACCCCAAGGACATAGAATAGACAAAGTAGGGATTACAGACATCAACAGAGAATTCGACCCCAAGGACACAGCGTACACATTCTTCTCAGCAACACATGGAACTTTTTCCAAAATTGACCATATATTGGGCCATAAATCATGCCTCAGAAGATTCAGAAAGATCAATGTAATCACCTGCATCATATCAGACCACAACACATTAAAGTTAGAAATTATCAATGGGAGAATATCCAAAAAATTCAACAGATACTGGCGACTGAACAATTCGATCCTAAACAATGAATGGGTCAAACAAGAAATCAGACAGGAAATCCAGAACTTCCTAGAAACAAATGATAATTAGGACACAACCTTTCAGAACTTGTGGGATACAATGAAGGCAGTTCTAAGGGGGAAATTCATTGCACTAAATTCCGTCATAACAAAGACAGAGAGGTCTCAAATCAAAACAACTATCTTCACACCTAAGGTCATTAGAACAGATGGAAAAATCCAACCCTAGGAGCTTGAAGCGTAAGGAAATAATTAAGATCAGAAAAGAGATTAATGACTTGGAAACAAAGAAAAAATTGAAAAAACAGACAAATCAAAGAGTTGGTTCTTTGAAAAAGTCAATAAGATCAACAAACCCCTGGCCAATTTAATCAACCAAAAAACTGAGAAGGCCCAAATTAACAAAATAAAAAATGACAAGGTTGAAACTACAACTGATCCTGATGAGATTGGAAGAATCATCAGGTCATACTTCCAAAACCTCTACTCTGCAAAATTAGAGAACATGGAAGAAATGGATAAATTCCTGGACACCTACCAACTTCCAAAGCTCACACCAGAGCAGATAAACATCCTAATCAACCCAATAATAATCACAGAGATTGAATCGGTAATCAAGAACCTCCACCAACGGAAAAGCCCAGGTCCAGATGGTTTCACAACTGAATTCTAGCAAACCTTCATCATAGAACTAAAACCTCTCAAGCCGGGCGTGGTGGCACACACCTTTAATCCCAGCACTCTGGAGGCAGAGGTAGGAGGATTGCTGTGAGTTCAAGACCACCCTTAGACTACATAGTGAATTCCAGGTCACCCTAGACTAGAGCGAGACCCTACCTTGAAAAACCAAAAAAAAAAAAAAAGAAAAAGAAAAAAAAAGAACTGAAACCTCTCTTTTTAAAGCTTGTCAGGGACATAGAGAAAGAGGGTAGGCTCCCAAACTCCTTTTATGAAGCTACCATTGCCCTAATTCCCAAACCAGGCAAAGATGTAACAAAAAAAGAAAACTACAGACCCATATCCCTGATGAACTTGGATGCAAAAATCCTAAAAAAAAGTCCTAGCAAAACGAATACAAACCCAAATCAAGTCTATAATTCACCCTGACCAAGTCAGCTTCATCCCAGGGATGCAGGGTTGGTTCAACATAACAACGTCAATAAATATAATTCACCATATTAACAAGATCACCAGTAAAAAGCACATGGTCATCTCAACTGATGCTAAGAAGGCTTTTAACAAAATTCAACACCACTTCATGTTCAAAACCCTGGAAAGAATAGGCATAGATGGCCTATACCTAAACATGATAAAAGCAATATACAGATCTCCTAAAGTACAAATCATCCTCAATGGGGAATGACTCAAGAAGTTCCCCCTCAACTCAGGAACAAGACAGGGATGTCCACTCTCACCACTGCTATTTAACATAGTGCTTGAAGTTCTAGCCCAAGCTATAAGACAAGAGAACAGCATAAAAGGGATACAAATCGGAGAGGAAGAAGTCAAACTATCCCTCTTTGCAGATGACATGATCATATATATATCAGATCCAAAGAAGAGTATTAGTAATCTCCTGAAGGTGATCAATGCCTTCAGCAGAGTGGCAGGATACAAAATTAACACACAAAAATCAGTAGCCTTTCTATATACAGAAGACAAGCATTCGGAAAAAGACATCAGAGAAACTGTCCCATTCTCTATAGCCTCAAATGAAATAAAATACCTGAGAATATCACTAACCAAGGTAGTGAAAGACTTATATAAGAAAAATATTGAAACACTCAAGAGGGAAATACAGGAGGATGTAACGAGATGGAAAGACATTCCATGCTCATGGATAGGGAGAATCAATATAGTGAAAATGGCAATCCTGCCAAAAGCAATCTACAGATTCAATGTGATGCCAATAAAAATCCCAAACTTCTTCTTCACAGACATAGATAAAATAATCTCCAAATTTATTTGGAAGGGTAAGAGACCTCAAATAGCTAAAACTATTCTGAGTAAAAAAAAAATTATGCAGAAGGTATCACCATACCGGACTTTAAAACATACAACAAAGCCATAGTAACCAAAACAGCATGCTATTGGAAGAAAAACTGACAGTCTGACCAGTGGAATAGAATTGAAGACCCAGCCTTTAATGCAAGTAACTTCAGCTTCTTAGTCTTTGACAAGGGTGCTAACAATGTAAGCTGGGCTAAAGATAGCATATTCAACAAATGGTGCTGGACAAATTGGATAAACACGTGTAAATAATGAAATTAGACCCACTCCTTTCACCATGCACACAGATCAACTCCAAATGGATCAAAGACCTCAATATCAAGCCTATAACCCTGAACACCCTGGAACAAAAAGTAGGAGGAGGCCTACATGAGATAGGAGTAGGGAACAACTTCCTGAGCTAATCTCTAGTAGCCCAGGAAGTGCAACTGTCACTTAACCAATGGGACCTGATCAGGCTCAAAAGCTTCTGTACAGACAAAAACCCCGTTCTCAAAGTCAATAGACCCCCTTCAAACTGGGAAATGATTTTCACCAGGTACAACTCTGACAGAGGCCTAATTTCAAAAACCTACAGAGAACTCAAAAAAATTATTAACAAAAACCCCAAATGCCCCCTCACAAAATGGGGTACTGATCTCAACAGAGAATTCACGGAGGAGGAAACACAAATGGCCTTGACTCATTTAAGAAAGTGCTCAGCATCCTTAAGCATCAGGGAAATGCAAATCAAAATGATAATGAGATACCAACTTACCCCTGTCAGAATGGCAATCATAAAGAACACCAACAACAATAATTGCTGGCGAGGATAAGTAACCCTCATTCACTGCTGGTGGGATTGCAAACTTGTTCAACTGCTATGGAAAGCAGTGTGGAGACTTCTGAGCAGAATGGACATAATCCTTCCAATGGACCCAGCTATCCCTCTTCTAGGCATCTATCCACAAAATGTCACATCTCGACGCAGAAACATCTGTACAACTTTATTTGTAGCAGCTCAATTCATAATAGCCAAGAATTGGAATTAGCCCAAATGCCCATCCATGGAGGAATGGACAGAGAAACTGTGGTATATTTATACGATGGAATTTTAATCAGCTGAAAGGAAAAATGAAATATCGAAATTTAGGAAAAATTGGTCTGATTTGAGCAGATATTACTAAGTGATCACTCAAGAGAACAGAGAATAGAACACCACATATTCTCCCTCATATGTGGTCTTTAACCAGGATAACCGTTTTCTTTATGCAGACTAGTACAAAGAAGTGAGACGTTATGAATGAGTGGTAAGGGATGGGGGGAGGGGAATGGTTTAAGCATGAGAATAAACCATATTTGGTTCAAAAACATAAATTCCTTACGAGCATACTGTAACCTACTGAGAAAGTAGTGAGCGTCGACTGGCAAGAGTGGCCATGAGTAGTAGGGGATAGAGTCTAAGCCTGTGAATAATTAGACCAGCCTGACAACCACTGGTTCCAACCACTGGTTCCTTCCCTCACTGATCTGTTGACCAAAGCGACTCATGAGATTCCAACAACAAGACAGAATTCTGTCAAAGCTCTTGGGTGCCCTCCCCAGGCCTTGAGGCAAAACCCTGTTACTGAAGAAACCACAGACTACCGTGGATCAGCATCGAGAAACCCTTCAATGTCCTGAACGGTATCCAAACCCCAGAAGGCAGTTAGTGTAGTGCTGGAATGGAGTAAACAGAGACCACTGACACGAAACACAATCTGCGGTCCTGAGTAGGCTGACCACACCTCCTACTGGGAGAGAACAGCGAACCAAGAAAGGAGCACTTGTGCAATGGAGGAGCCTGGGCCTGGGGGAGACAATCAACAGCTTTCAAATTCGGTCAATTTTCTACTTAGTGATGGGGACCCCTTGTCTGGAACTAGGGATTCATGGCAATAGGCATCGGATCCCGTACTCTTGGGCTCCCAAGACAAGATGCACTATGAGACCGATTGACAGGGAGGCTACTAAAAACAGAATCTAGGTAATCAAGAATTGTGTATATTTGTTAACCTACACTGATCTCACTTTCTGATGGAGATTGTGTTTGTATTTTTCAGGATGCAGGAAGAGAGCTGGGGTCCATCTAACCCTACCAACCGACCGTAGGCTGATAGCTGAGATTCTGGCAAGAGAGGAGCCACCACAGTCATACCTTGGAGGATCCAAATGGAACCCGCAGAGAGTGATGGGATGAACAAGGGGCCCATAGCCATAGCCATTAAATCAACACGGGATAAGCCAGTGAGACAGAAACCAACAATTTTCGACACAAAGTCCCCTAAGCTCACAACCTTAAAGCAGACTTAATACTCATCAACTCAGGGAATTATGCGGAAGAGGGGGTGGAAAGATTGTGAGAGCCGTGGTGGGGGAGATTATCCAGAGGCATGGCCAGGAGAACCTGGCTGAATACTAGGCTATCCATGGCCCCTGTCACAAGGACTGATCCAGACGACCCATGGAGGAGGTTATCCAGTGGAGGGGGAAGGGGAGGGCAGCGGGGAATTGGTGATAACAACTCATTGTTTGCCCACTAAATGATGTAACTCATTATGGACAGTAAAAAAAAAAATTAAAAAAAAATAAAAGAATTTTTTTGTATGTGTTTGTTTTTCTAAGTAGGGTCTTGTTCTAGCACAGGCTAACCTGGAATTCACTACATCATTGTGGGCTGGCCTCAAACTCATGGCTAGCCTCCTACCTCTGCCTAAGTGCTGTGATCAAAGGTGTGTGCCACCATGCCAGGTTGTAATTTTATTTGTGAACACAACACATTGAATATGAATCTACTGAGTACCTATTGTGTAGTAAATTCTTTGTTTCTAGAATTATTTTACATTTAATATGAACATGTGTCAAAATATAAAATAAATTATAACAGATTTTACAACCTATGAAAAATTCTAAGCATAATGGTAGCACACTTCTAGGACCTTGGCATTCCAACACAAACTTACAAGCAAAGCTTGTCTACTGTTCCTTTCATCCAGCATTCTTCTTTTAATATTAGCAAAGAAGTATTCACAATGATTCAGTTACAAATAATAAGGGTACTGACAACCAAAGCAGGTGTTCTAAGACTAAGATCACATTCAATGCTGCCCAGACATCCTGATACTTCAATGGAGTTAGCACTAGGGAATTCACTGAGGTCTAGAATGAACAAGGTTGAAGTGTAAAGAGTTCCAATATAACAACCATTACATCCATTAGAAAAATATGAAACCAATTAGTTGGACTTCTGAATATCCATTTTGTCCATAGTCATTTCCAAAGATTTTTTTTTTCAGTTTTTCTCTTTAAAGCACAAACATTTTGGGCAGTTGAGGAAGCAAATTATTTCAAAGAGAAATTTCAAAGCTCATAAGGCTGAAAACCTAAGAAGTACTTTTATAAAACAGAAAAAAAAATTCCTCAACTTTTGAACCAAACTAGCCTCTCTCCAAAGCCCTATTTTGTGGCAAATTTTTGTTCCCTTTTAATTATTTCTAGTCACACATGAATTAAGTTTAACTTTCTGAGGTTTACTGCTTCCCAAAAGTTCTCTTGAAAAAAAATAGTTTCACAATGTCTTGCAGACATAACATGATCATTGCCCTCATTGACTCATAGAAGCTGTGTTTACCTGTACAAGATTGGGCCCTCCCACATTCCATCATGGGTCGGGGACTGGCACATGAGGCTCCACTCCTCCCGGAGGAGCTAGACAGTTAGAAGCTGCTGCGGGAGGAGTCATTCTCATCATTGGCCACTGGTGAGTGGCCCATGCTCTGGTATATAACACCCCACACTCGTGATCATGAAAGAAACACTAATTAAACTTACTTGGTTTAAAAAAGGCATGAAAGTAGAAAGGGGACTAGTTGGAAAGAAAGGGTTCAGGGGGGAATAGGAAAGGGTCAAGAAAGGGTGATATGGATAAATATGATCAAAATATATTATATACAAGTATAAAACTGTGAAAATTTAATAAAAAATAAAATTAGTTCTATCATTGCACTTCACAAAAACAGCTATATAAATGATTTCTCTTTCTCCCTCCCTCCCTTCTCCCCTCCTTCCCTTCCTTTTCTTATTTTTGGGCATAGTCTCATGTAATCTAGGTTGGTTTCAAACTCACTATGTAGCTGAGGATAACTCTGAAGTCTTGATCCTCCTACTTCTACCTCCCAAGCGCTGGGATTATTGACATGAGCCATCATTTCTGTCGAACCCAGCCTGGCTGTATTTCTGAGAGCTAAGTTTTAATATGCATTTGGATGAGAGCCCAGAGCATGGTAGCTCATGCCTTTGTTCCTAGCACACCTGTGCCCCCCAGGAGGCAGGGGGGATGGCTGACAGCCCCAAATCCTGTTTACAAGTGCTAATATGTTTTACTCCTGCTGGCTGAGTTCCTGTGTTCCTGTTTACTGAGCCCCCTTTGTGTAAGAGATAAGGCAATGCAACACATCCCTAGATTGTATATAAGGTTGGATGCTAAAATAAAGTTTTGAGATCTGCTTGGACTCTTCTCCCAGCTGCGAGTGTATGGGGCTCCGGCTGCGTGCTCACCTTTCCTTGATTGAGCCAGGTCTCATTTAGCAGGGGACCAGGGACCCGTACGGTAACCAACATCTGGAGAAGTACCCGACAATTCCTTCCTACAGGTTTTCTTAAAAGTATCTGGAAATGAATGTTTGAGGTTCACTGGAACAAGACTAATTCAGCACTGTAAACCCCTTTAAAATGTCTTTTGTTAAAGTCTAGAACGTTGCAGAATGGGTTAACCATTTTTTAAAGAAATAGTTTTATTATTCTAAGTTATAAATAATCTTTTCTGGGGAAGGATGGCAGGAGGGAAAATGAGCAAAATCACCTTTTATCATGACCATTTTTAAGGCGATAAATGGAACAGAGGTGCATAGACATGTGCAGAAGGTTGCTCTACTGCTGTACAGTCCCAAACAGTTTGATTATAGTTTGGAAGGCAATGTTATATCAGAGAAAGGGTCACAGAGCTGACAGAACACGGACTGAGCCTGGCAGACTGAGTCTTCAGAAAGCAGCATATTAAAGATAATAGGGAAATAGAAACAACCCTGCTGAAAAGGTCACAGATGAATAATCTGTGCATAACCTGTCACAGAGGTAAACAATTCTTGGAATTGCTATAGAAAAACATCTAGCCCTGTCCAAATTTTTCTTCTGATTTCTATTACTTGTGGTTATGCTTAGAACTTCATTAAAAGCCCATGAACAAGATTAACAGTTCTCCAATTTTCTGTTCTACAAACCTTTCACACTTTGATTTTCATGGGTGTGTATGTATTATGCATATGTGCATGCATGTTCATGTACATGTGGGTGATCATGTACATGTGTACATATGTGTGTGGAGGCCAGAGGTTGACATCAGGTATCTTCCTCAATGATTATTCCCTTATTTTTTTAGATAAGCCCTCAATTCTCTCACTGAACCTGGCACTCACCAATTTGGATAGACCAACAGAACAGTATCTCTCTTGAGGTTCCTTCTGTCTCTGCCTCCTCAGAACTGGTTTCTAAGTGAACATAACCATGCCCAGCTTTTACATGAGTGCTGGGGATCCAAACTCCAGTCTTCCTGTTCACATAGTAAGCATTTTACCCACTGAGCCATCTCCCTACCCACCCTTACATATTTTAAAGTTACTGATGACCTCAATGAATCTTTGTTTTATAGGTTATTTCTATTGACATTTATCATGCTATAAATTAATACTGAGGAATTAGCAAAGTATTAATTCACTCATTTTAAAAAATAAATAGATGTCAGCATAAATGAAAGAATTTTATTAAAAGAACTATATTTCCAACCCGTGGAGATGACTCTGAGAGTAAAGTGTCTGCTGTGCAAGCCTGAGTCCCTAAATTTGGACCACCCAGAACCTATATAAAGTTGGATATGGTAGCATGTACCTATAATCCCAGCACTTTACAGTGAGATGAGAGGGAGAAACATTAGAAAATCCAAGGACTACTATGGGCTAGCTAGCCTGTCATACTCAGTGGCAAACAGAGAACCTGCTTCACAAAACAATGTGGTATTCAGGAGATGGCTCTCAATGGATAAAAAGCTCACCACTCAAGCCCGAGTATTAAAATTTGAACGCTAGAACCCATAAAAAAACTGCCAGAAGCCTTGTCCCAGAGTGCTGATAGCAAGATAGGAGATGGAAATAGGAAATTTTCCTGGATGCTTATAGCTATCATATCAAAGAACATCAGAGCGATATCCATAGAGAGAAACCATGCCTCAAGTGAGGTTGAAAGGTGAGGACTGATTCTGTAAATTGTCTTCTGACTACCACATATGTACCATAGCATGCACCCTCCCCCATAAATATATATATATATATATATATATATATATATATATATATATATATATAGGCAAAGGCCAATAATGTGGAAGGTGTGAACTGATACCCATGGTTGTCCTCTGACCTCCACATGTGCATCGTGTCTTGTGTATGCCCACATTCACATAAACACACATACACAAAGATTTAAAAGACAGGGTGGCTGGGGAAGAGAGCTCAGCATTTTAAGGCAATTGCTTTCAAAGCCTGTCAGCTGGGGTTCAATTCCCAAGGCTCCCAAGCGAACCAAATGCAAAGAGTAGAACAAGAATCGGGTATTCTTTTGCAAAGGCAAGAATCCCTGATGTCGTTCCACACACACACGTGCAATATTTTTAAAGATGATAAAATAACTATATTTACCCAAAAATGTAACAAAAGAGGCATTGTTTGCCATTAGAATAAAATCTCTTCAAGGTGAGATTTAATGGAAAACAGTTTATAACACTTTAGTGCTATTACAATATGCTATTTTGGTAAAGACATATGAAGTAAATTTTTACTCACAATTAGAAAATTAGGTGTTTTTATGGTATTTTCAGATAACTCTATATATCCTTTCTTGATTATTACAACAAAACTCAACACTTGGTAGTTTCTTAAAAATTAGGTGTCAAGTAGAATTTGAATCTTTATCAATGACTCCTACTTGGTTAAATGGAAATCTGTTATTCTATTGTTTATCTTCCAAATAGTGACTAATTTCAAGATGATACAATATCAAGAAATAAGTAAGTTAACATCAACACTGATTTCATCAGAAAAGTCTAAGTTTTAAGAATTTATCAAGCTCACATTGTGAATAATTTTTTAATTCTATTTGCTTTGAAAACTTAAAATTATATGATTGACAGCAAATACTACCAGTGGTTTTCCTTGAAATGACAGTCTGTTTTCATTTTTGAAACAAGGTCTTCCAAATATTTAAGCTTGAAGAATTTTTGTCAGCAGGTTGTCAAATTAAAAGAAAGCAGCTAGTTCAACTGAGAGCTCCATCCAACAAGTGCTTTCCTTCAGAATTTGATACTTTAGTGTACTTCAGAACTGTTTTATGCCTACTTTGCAGTTCCACATGCAAAAAAATCTGTGTATGTAAGTTTCACAGAATAGAAATTTAATAAAATTACTCTTATGAATTCATTGGGGATATTCTTATGTGAAATTGATATTTTCATTTTTTCTATGTGTGTATGTGAGCAATGTGCCGGTATTTGGAGGCCAGAGTTTGTTGCAGTCAGGCACATGCTGCTGGGATGAATCTCCAAACCAGGCACAGTTTTGGGAGTAAAGTATTTATTAATAACAGATCCTGGGGAAGTTCTAGCTCGAAAAAACAAAATAATAATAATAATAATAATAATAATAATAATAATAATAATAAAGAAAAAGGCTGGCCCCTTTTCACAGATCGAAGCAAAGAGGAAAACCCATCACCTCCAGGCAGCACACTCCAAGTCTAATTAACAAAACAGCAGGACCTTTAGTCCTGAGATCAGACTGCTCTTGAGTATGTATAGCTAGAATTTCACATCCAACCCAGAATCACCTTAGGCTAGAGCCTAATATCGGCCCAGGTGATACCTCCTCTACCCAGGAAGCTGGAGAAAAACTAATAACTCTTGAATCTACTGGGGGGGCATCCATTTAAACTACCATAGAGGTTGATATTGATTGTCTTCCTCAGTGGTTCACTTTATTTTTTGTGACACAGTAATATGATGAACTTGGAGCTCATCATACTAGCTAGCCAGCAAGCTCTGTGGATCACCGGTCTCCACTTCCCCAGCACTAGGACTATAAGCATGTGCCACTACACCCAGCTCTAACATGGGTGCTGGGTATTGAACTCTCAGGTCCTCGTGCTTTAGTGACAAGTACATTACCCACTGAACCATCTCATCAGCCCACATTTCCTTTGTTCTATAAGTGCATTAGAAAAAGACTACAATTGATACCATTTTAAGATACTATAAGTCTGACTCATCACTCACTTTTATATCCTTATAAATATTAACATAGTGAGTAAAGTAAATGTCTTTTGTTATTATGAAAATAACTTTGACTTCATGGGCCTCTAAGAGAATATCAGGGACCAACAGTCCCCAAATGAAATTTTGAGAACTTCTGGGCTAGTTCAATAATCCTCAAAATTTAATATGAATGAGAATTACCTGGGAAGCTCATTAAAACACTGAGCCTCTGATTCTTCTTTGTGCTGAGTGTGTCAGGGGTGGAATGTGGAAATCTACAGGTTTAACAAGTTCTGTGGGTTATTTTGCTACATGAAGTCTGTTGGCCATATTTTGAGAAGTAGTAAGTTGGAGTTTGATTAAAGTTTGACAGATGTTAAGGTCAAATACTTTCAATAATCTTGGATAGTCACTCTGCCCAGATAATGCTAATTCTTCACCATGTAGAGAAAATCTCTGCCAATAGAATCATTTATCTGTATGCACTGTACTTTCTACGGAGACATTTTAAAATTAATCACATCAAAATTGTTCCATTCCTTTTCCATTATGACGGATCTCTGCTGTTACCAATATCACCTAAATCACCAATAATAATCTCCTAACTGCTCTCCAGGCCACCAACCTAAGGCTTCTAATATATTCCTTTTTTGTATTTTTTTGTTTGTTTTTTCAAAGTACTCTCACTCTAGCCAAGCTGATCTGGAATTCACTCTATAGTCCTAGGTCAACCTCAAACTCATAGTGATCCTGTTACCTCAGCAACCCCAGTGCTGGGATTAAAGACGTGTGCCACCATACCAGGCTCCAATTTATTATATTATGGCTACAAGGGATTTTGTGCAAAAGAAAAACCAATACTCAGATTATTTCCTGTAAATCTTTAAAAGCTCCATTTCATCTACAGTATAAAGTTCAGTTTCCTTTTATAAGATTCTGACACATTTGGGTCAAATGTCTCAATTCGTACTGTGCACTGCAGACTTCTCGTGAAGTTATCTGGTTTACTTGTTCTTTACCAGACTAAGAACTTCTTCGGGTTCATTGTATCTACAACATCTAGCAGAGTAAGTAGCACATAACATATCAAATAAATGTTTGCTGAATGGAATTTAAATATAGCATATGTATGATTTCACTTTCTGTAGTTTTAGCTGCCCATGGTACAAAAATATCTCATGGAAAATCCCAGAAATAAATAATAAACTTAAATGATTTTATTACAATATATTGCTATAATTGCTCTGTTTTATTGTTATTGTTAATTCTTATACCACCTAATTTATTAGTTAAATTTTATCATAGACATGAATATATGCAAAAACATAGTATATATAGGTTTTAGTACTACTCATGGTTTCAAACATCAACAGAATGTTTTAGGTTATTTTATGCTATATTTAAGCAATCATTTGAATGTTGATTCAATCTAAAAAAAAGTCATCCTTTAAAGATAACTGTGGTGAATAGTCTAAGATATGCCTTGTCCCTACTTCCGTAACTAGACAGGACATGCCTGTTTAGAGCAAGGACATATGATAAATACAGATAAAAAGTTAAGTACTAACCCTACTTTGGGTTCTGTGTGATGCTTACTGTCATAGTGCTGACTGCTGATATGGTCATAATGACAAAGCTGTTTCAATGATCGAAAAAAACCTCACCAGTCTGGGGTGTGGGTACATGTCAATTTCAGAATTATGTTCAAGTGCAGGACAAATGCTATTTGAGTCCTAAGGTCAGGTAAGAATCTACTCATTCCGTTTCACTAGAAGACTGGTAGTTTTGGTACTTAGGAGTTTCAGAAAGTATAAAGAGGACTCTTAAAGGGAGCTGGAATAGACTGATCTCTATACAAACGTAAGTTGTGTTGATACAGAGGGAAAAAATCAGATGTGCTATTGTAGGATGCTATAGCATATGGTATTTAATTAATAAACACAGCATCCTGGAATTATAATATTTTTTGTGCTGGTGTCACAGTTTTGATTTTATGGTGGCAAGATCTCTAGGAACTAAATTCACCATCTACTTTTGCTACTTATAAAGATTTTCTTGAGTAAAATACAGTGTTGATGTAACTAATTCCTTGGGATAAAAACTGTACAATATTCAGAGGTATTCAGAATCTGATAAAAGCAGAATAGTAGATAGTATAAGGTAAAACAGCCATTGACTAACAAGATATATACAAGAGACTAAAACAATTAGAATAATATTTGTTCAGCAGCAACAAGGGGAGAGGATTTGGTCATAGGGATCTCACAAAGGAGAAACTCATACTAATGAACATTTGGTGTTTTTCATCTTCTATTCATCAGCTATGTTTTCTCATATTATGAAACCATAAGAAGGAAAATTCAACAGAATAACTGTTGCTATCTTCAGGACAAAACACACAAGTGGAGAATTTGGCTAGAGCCTAGACTTGTAAGTCTAGATTTAATCTGAAACCTGGCCTTCAGCACTGCAACTTTGCTCTCACTTTTTTCAGCTCAGAAGGAACTAGTACAACAATGTACAGAAGGCAGATGTGCTCTGTACCTGAAATGTTGCAGAAAACTAGACAGGGTAATTTCTGTGTAGATCTGAAAGGCCTACCTAAATTGGTATTTCAGAGCCAGACTGTATGCATTTCTGTGACTAAATACCTGAGATAATTTCAAAGAAAGTAAAGTCTGTTTTGGCTAACAGTTCCAGAAGCATCCATCCA
>PVHP010045236.1:0-13763 GCA_004024765.1 Zapus hudsonius | reverse complement strand
AAATAAATTTTTTAAAAAAGCAAGGTGAGTTCATGGAAAGAACCCTAGACTCTCTGGCCTAATTTACTTATGAACCAATGACACGTGCATACAACTAGCAAAAGCAAGCAGCCTGTACTTCAGGCGGTCAGGGGACATTAATTGCAAGTTATTTCTTAATGTCTTTCTCCAAACCTTCACGAATGATAGCCATTTTGCAAATTAAATCTTGCAGGTATTTAAAGGAAAAAATGGACAAGTTAATCATTAGATTAACAGAGCAATTGTTACATATTTCTTCTGCACTACTGGTTTTTGTAATTAAGCCTGAAACCAAGAAATCTTTCTCAGGATATGCTCAAGTTTAATAAAAGAGACAAATAGTCTATGTCTAAATAAAATGTGATCATAAATAGCATGATGATATATTCTAATTAGTGATAAGTTCCTCCAGAAGAAGTCATCTAAAAAAGGATTATTGGATAGCCAGCTTAAAAGTAAAAGAAATACTTATTTTACAATAGGCTCCTCATAGAATATTTATTATTTATTTATTATGATGATAATTGTTTGGAAATCAAAATGGTATCATTTATAAGTTTTCCATCTCTACATAGTCTTTGTTTCTTATGTACCCTTATCATTATTTTTATATATCCATGTCAGAATCTTCCCACAATGTCCACTGGGGAACAAAGTTATCATATTGAAGAAACATTTCTAGTTATTTCTGTTCCATATTACGGGGAACTCAAATGGAGTTCAAACTTTGAAGTGGAGGCCTAACTTTGATGTTATTTGTATTCAGAACACTATAAACTTGAGGTTTGAACATGGAACAAAAACAATCATTCTTTACCTAGCCTACTTTGGCCATTTTCATCAATTTTGACTTCCTGTTTGATTTCTGGATATAAATTTAGACTCAGGATATTTCCTTCTCATGAAAGGGAAAAATAAATCAAGCAGAGACTATATAGAAACGACGACTATTTGTGGTCCTGTTTGTCATTCTCCTTTGCTTGGAGATTAATTAAAAGAATATTCTGAAGTGGTCTGATACGGTTTGAAGTAAAACTGGTATTTTTAAAAAAATGGATTATGGGCTGGAGAGATGGCTCAGCGCTTGAGGTTCTTGCCTGCAAAGCCCAATGACCCAGGTTCAATTCCCCAGTACCCACATAAAGTCAGATGTACAAAATGGCAAATGCATCTGGAGTTCATTTGCAGCAGCAAGAAGCCCTGTCATATCATTCTCTCTGTCTGTCTCTCTTCTATCTCTCTCTACTTGCAAATAAATAAAGAAAAATAAATTGGACTACATGTTGCTACATCTCTTGCAAAATCATTAAGGAGGCTTTGCAACTCTCTAATATGTTCTCAAGTCCTGCTCTATGGTGGCCTCAAAAAGAGACTAAGAAAAGACTGAGGGACTAAAGAGATGGCTCAGCTGTTAAGGCCCTTGCCTGCATAGTTTAATGGCCAGAGTTCAATTCCCCAGTACCCACATAAAGCCAGATGCACAGAGTGGCACATGCATCTGGAGTCTGTTTGCAGTGGCTGGAGGCCCTGGTATGCACAGTCTGTCTCTCTTCTATCTCTCTCTCTGCTTGCAAATAAATAAATAAACATTTTAAAGGAAGGAAGGAAGGAAGAGAAAGAGAAAAAGAAAGAGAGAGAGAAAAAGAGAGAGAAAGAAAGAAAGAAAAAAAGAAAGAAAGAAAGAAAGAAAGAAAGAAAGAAAGAAAGACTGAGCTATGAATCCCCTGAAAAGTAGCCACCCTACAGTGGCTTTCACACTTCTGAACCAGCAAGAGAGTCTTTTGGAACTCATGTTTCTCAAGAAAATATATTAGGAATTAAACTATCTACTTTTCAGAGCCAACATTGTGCAATGTGTAAGGTTGTATGTAGTTAGTTGGATTCCTTAAGGGAATACAGCTATGGTTCAGGGGACCCCTCACAGCAATGTTTAGTAGAAGCAGTTTGCAAAGATGCCTACAAACTTAGATCTTTTCAAATAAAAAATTCAAATTCAGTTTAAAAAGTGACCTCACCTAACTTCACAGCCAGTGCTGGACTTTCCAAGAGATGTGAATGTAACGTTTTTTCAACAGACACAGGTTCCCAAAGAAAAAGGTTGGAGAAGCAAATGAAATTTAAAGAGCCCGTTTTCAGCGGCCTCTCATTTGGGGCTATTTTTGTCCTGTTTTTAGCAGAGACACCATGCTGCAGGATTTATTCCTAAGCGTTTGTGAGGAGGCGACGGGACCTCGGGACACAGCTGTCCCATTTACACTGGCGAACGCAGGTGCCGCTCAGACACAAAACAGAGGTCAGCCCGACGCTGCTCCTAATTAGCTACCTTTTCTACTAGGATTTTTCTTTGTAAAGTTATGCACGCAATTGGAGTTCAACTTAGACACCATTTTTAGATGGCAGCCTGCTATCCAGCAAGAAGTAGGCTGTCATTATAAAGCATAATTCACAGCACAGTTAATTTCACATGTTTTTTTTTAAATCTACAGGATACCTAAGACCAAAACCCTATTCCCTGCATGTTCTTTTGTTCATTGTTCTTCATCTACTCAATATTTGAAAAATAGAGGATTTAGTTTTAAAAGAAAACCTGTTACGTAGGAATAGGATTTTTTTTCTTCCTATTTCTAAAATGGAGTCCATAATTGTCATGATGACCACTAAGAACTTTGTCAAATGAGTCAAGCAGAGAAGTAGCTATCTGCTATCGTCTTCAGTAGGGAACACTCTGGGGCTTATTACTGCCATTCTTTGAAATGGCAGGATGGATGGCTGGGATCTAATACAAGCCATCAGGAAACCTAATCCCTAAATGAAATGACCACAAAATCCTCTCGGTTAACAGAAATGCGGCAGCTGTACATGTTTCTAGTAATACAATAGAATATTGTTTCAGAGATAATGCTCTTAAAGCTCGGAAAGAAAAGAATCCAGCAGGTAATGTAACACGTTTATTTCTCTATTTGAAGGAAGCAAAAGAAGGAGGAGGAGAAACAGGCAAAGCATGGCAGAGCTTCGGAATGCAAAAGCGAGAGGGAAGAGGAGAGAAGACAGGTATTCTGTGGGCGCTACTGGGCTCTGAGACCAGCAGGCAGAGTCACTGGCAAGACATCAAACCACAGAAATTCCCAGGTTTTGCGAGAGGCAGGAGACCTACCCCAGTGACCCCTGGTCCTCTTAGCGCTGCTGATGTTTTGCTTCTTGTGTTACAAATACTAATTCCTACCGTGTTCTCATTACCCATTTGTCAAAACTGTATGTTGTGGGGGCTGGAAAAATGGCTTAGTGGTTAAGGCATTTGCCTGCAAAGCAGAAGGACCCGAGTTCAATTCCCCTGTACCCACATACAACCAGATGCACAAGGTGGCTCATGTGTCTGGAGTTTGTCTGCAGTAGCTGGAGGCCCTGGCACACCCATCCTCTCTCTGTCTGCCCTTTCTCTCTCACTCCCTCTCAAAAAAGTAAATAAAATTTTAAAAAATGTATGTTATGGAGGCTTGAGTTCACTTTGACCCTAAACTCTATAATATTTTCTAAAAGATATATAGTCTTCTGAACTGCTTTTCCAAATGGCACATACGCCTTCCTTCAAAGACTTACACTAAAGTAAAATCACTTTGCAAAGTGCAACAAGCATCACCAGGATTGTGACAAATGCATCTTGCTGGGTTTTATTCACAGACAGCCCATCCAGACTAACCCTTCAGAATCCCAGGACAAAAAGCTCGATTCCACAGCCATTTCTGCGGTGGAGGGATGCAAAGTATTTTGTTGTGGTAAGGAGAGCTTTGAAGAGGAAAGCCTATGGCCCACTCCTGGGATTGTGACCCTAGTGCTCAGCATTCAAAATGGGAGCCCCGGGCTCTTGGGGATCATTTTAATCCCCTTAAATTAAAGCAAAATGTGTCTCCGTGCATTGTTCTCCCCACTCAGCCCTCCCAAGGGAAAGTGAACTTGACTGTTGACGGTCCCCAAAGAATTCCAGACAATTTTCAGTTCCAGTGAAGGTTATGAGCTTAATTCTCAGAGACTGCTACAAAACGTCCACCCTGCTTCTGCAGTCTAGTTCATCGGGCATTATTTATGTCTTTGGCAGAATGAATTCAACCCAAATTTGTTGGGAGAAAAATTGCCACAACATTCTTTCTCGCAATGCAGTGAGCCCACGATGAGTATCTCAGAATTGCAAATATCAGACTTTAAAAATCTGTAATAATGGTCTGCTTCGTTCAAGGAAGGACAGGCTTTGATCATGTATTACAGAAATGGAATGCAGACGTGGGCAGTTTTATGAATTAAGGAAGCTTTACAGATTAATGAAAAGTAACCAAGGACTAGCAACTGACTTCAACACTTGGTGGCAAACCGCTTCAGCGGGTCTCTGAAGATAGGTCAGTTAGTGTGCATGTGCGCATGTGTGCGATCGGGAACCCGTCACTGAGAAATCACGTTCCTCATCATCAGTGGCTAAGACTTTTCTAAAAGGCCTTATTTTTTCCCCAGACCTAGGCTGCCTTTTTAAGGCAAAGGCAAATCTATAAACTACGGCTGCTCCTGTGTTTAGGCACAGTGCTCTCTCAAATGCTTGGCTGTGTAGCCATGTTGGCATAGGTAGGCATCATTTCTGCTTTTGTCAAGATGGATCAACTTTCACGCAGACTGTCAAGAGAGACTTGACAGGTTGCTTTGTTGTTGTTTTTCTGGAACCTGAGAGTGGAGTTTTGGAAAGATCAACAGCAATGGTCCCACTGGGAAGAAGGAAGCTGAGTAGGGCTGGGCTAAAGCTTTCTGCTCATGCTCCTGTAGCTAGCTTCTGGGCTCTCATCAGACACCTGTGCCACCTGTCCCTCTCTCCTCTCGTGGGCTCTAACCTGTGCCCTCTACCCCTGGAATGCCACCTCTCCTCAAGATAGCAGCTGGGCATCCCCAGGCCCTCATCAGATTCATTCAAGCTCTCAGAATCCAAACACCCAGCCAAGAGAAACTGAAGGACGGGTGACGTGTTAGGGGGGGTGCCTCATTCCACATGGTTAGGCAGGACAGAGAGGACAAAGGACAGGACAGATAGGGAAGTGGCAGGGGCGCAGCCACCTCCTGGGCTTACCTTGTTCCTCTTGAAGTAGGCTCGCCTGCAGGCTGCAAAGCACTTCTCGCTGCAGAAACTTTTCACCTCGCTCCCCATACTCAGGGAATATCGCTTGATCCCCACTTTCTGGCACCAGGCACACATTATTTGTACATTTGACACATCATCTTCTATAAGGAAAGTATAAGAAACATGTTCATATCAGAAGCAAACATCCTTTCTTCATTTTTAGACACATCCCGTCCCTGACAGAGCTCCCCACGGGTCTGACTGTGCTTTCTCTCAGGCCTCACCATGTTCTGAGCAGAATGGCCGGCTCTTGGTAGGACAGAGGATGCTCTCTCCTCTCTCTATCCCCACTCAAAGTTTCCAAAAGATATTTTACTTAAAAACCAAACACAAGGCCCAGAGTGATGGTGCATGTCTTTAATGCCAAGACCCGGGAGGCAGAGGTTGGAGGATCGCTGTGTGTTCGAGGCCGGCCTGGGACTGTTACAAACTGAGTTCCAGGTCAGCCTGGGCTAGAGCGAGACCCTACCTCAAAAACAAAACAAAACAAAACAAAACAAAACAAAACACAAGAGCCTAACTGCCTACTTCTCATCTCAACCGGCCTAGTCAAATCAGTAATAAAGGAATGAGGCTCATAAAATAAATGTCCCTTTTCTTCACAGGTCCTGCTGAAAGTCTCCAATCAGCATTGGGTGGGACAATTTGTAGTGAGCTAACTCATATGACATACCTTGGCAGTCAGAGGCCAGGGGCCACGACAGGCTCCCTGTCACTGGTCAAGGATGCTGCTGCTGTCTCCTCTTGTAATATAATGATTCCTAAGCCTTGGGTTTTTTTAAAAACTAGTTATAAGTGGCCCAATTCTGGCACTGTCAGGAGGGCCAAGACTGGCTCTCGTAATAACTGACATTTGGAGAAAATTACTCTCGTTTAGGAGAACAAAAGGAGACTTTAGAAGTTTAAGAAATATTTTCTTGCTGGGTGTGGTGGTGCACACCTTTAATTCCAGCAGAGCCAGAGGTAGGAAGATCACTGTGAGTTCGAGGCCACCCTGAGACTACATAGTGAATTCCAGATCAGCCTGGGCTAGAACCAGACCCTACCTCAAAAAACAAAACAAAATAAAATAGGATAAAAAAATTCCTTGCCACCCTCTGAGTGTTTTTGCTGTATCTTATCTGGGTCCTCTCATCTGCCTACGGGGATACAGGGGTGGGGTGGGGAGAAGCTCTGTTTGTCACTATTAGCAACAGCTCTCCTGCCTTTATGGAATTTTTCTTTGTATTAACCCAAGCTCATGCTCCAGACATAAATGGTAATGACAAAATCCCCAACAAACTCTGGCACAGTGCTGTCTGATTTCTGACTAAAATCCCCCAAAGACTAATTGCTAAGCAAGGCCTGGCCCATGAGTGAGTGATACAGTCATGGTTCACAGAGTCTGTCATACAACCATTCCATTTCCAGGGAAGAGATATGGTTTGAGGTAGTGTGGTCATCAGCCTGCAAAATTAGAAGCAAACTAATTGTAATACGCTGATGGAGCGTCTCTCCCCAAGTAACACCACTCAGAACTATGGGCAGCATTTTATTTACCTTAATGGAATAAATATTGTCATTTAATAAACTGTCCGATTTCACAAATTATACATTGGGATCTCCTGTTAATCAAATGAGACAGTATTTTTAAGAAAGGAATTTTGACATTAGTAAACATTTTTGAGATCATAACATCCTTTAAATGAAGTTGTAATATGAATTCAAATGTAAAATAATTGTTGCGTTTAATAATTCGTTCTATTCAAAGAAAGCCTTTATTTGCATTTCATGTGATTTCTAATATTGCACCTATCTGCAAACAGATATTGCACATAGTATGAAAAAATTAACAAAGCTCTATAATTTACCTCAGGGTGAAGCTTCCTTAGATTAGAAGTAGCTTTTAAAAAAAAAATCCATCATTGCTAAACTAACCAACGCTAATAGTTTCTATTGTCCCCAACCAATAAGACGCCTTGAATCTTAAGTTCCTGAAAAGAAAATGATCAGCAGAACTCTCACAAATAACCCAGTGGTGATAAGCTTGATTCTGGTGAAATCTGTAAGGAAAAATCATTTATGTAGGAAAGCATTTGGTCTCATAGTTCAAAGAGGAGTCTCACTTCCCCAGCACCCATCTGAGAACACACATTAGGTTCACCTCGTCCTTTCTTCCTTTAAAGGCTCTGATTTGGGAAACAACACTTGAGAGTCTCCAAATCCTAGATCTTTTTGGGAAACAGAGTCGAGGAAGGGTAAGGGGCAAAGCTCAAAGCCCAGTGGTTAGCCTGCTAACCTGCAGGGGCCTCGCCTGGAGGAAGAGGCATGGGGCCAAGGGGCAGTGCCAAGTCCCTTTCATGCTTTACTCCGCTGTCACCAGACAGGCTTGCCTGTCCTTTTTCAGAGAGAGGCAAGAACACTTTCTGACAAAGACCTAATACATAAAAGTGTAAAATTTTAAAACAAAGTTAGTCTCATGAATCGTTCTTACTGCAAAGCAATAAGGGAAAAAGTGACAAAGGAATTGTGGACTTTTGTGTCTGACAGTTGGAAAAGCCTTAGAAGGGTGAATAGCATCTGTCCTGTTAAATAAATCAGTACTGCATTCATTTTTCATAAAATTTTGCTTGCTACAGGCAAACACGTTGGAAAACGTCCATCAGATTTCTTCTTTTCTGTCACCAAAGTTTTCAACAGAGAATGATCCAAAGAGAAGTCTGATAAATGGGTTATTTCAAAAGTTCAAGAAACTATTTCAAGATATTAGAGGCATGAGAGTCTTATAAAAGTCACCTCTATTAATGTCGCATGCAACAAGCTAAACCAGAAAAAAATTGTGATTATCCAAATAAATATTGACAGCCAGAAAAACCAACTCAAATTCTGCCACCAGACACGACAGGATGTACCCATTTTAATGTGACTGCCCCTAAAAGTAAGCATTTCAGCTACATTTTTTCCCACCTTAAATGTGGTAATGGCATACATGCTTTCTACTGACAAAACTGAAAAAAAAAATGACTTGGCTTTCCTAAACTGGCCTGCCTTAAAATTTCTTATTAAAAAAAAAATCTTCAAACTAGAGGAAAAACCTGATTGCCTACCCATTACTAAGGCTGAAAGTCTGTGTCACTAGAGACTTGCGATTATCTCATGAAATACTCATATGACAAAGTTTTATATTACATTAACTTAGCACATTAGCCTGTATATTGTTTCCTAATGAACAAGGCAACAGCAAATGCAAAATATCTCTGGCATTAAGTCATATTCCCAAGTGAACAGCTCATATAACATGATGAAATTTTCATATGCTGTCATATAAATATTCATCAGTCAAAAGATGCATGTTTCAATTAATCATGAAAAGTTTGTACCACCTTTTTAGCATTTATTAAGCAGAATGTTGATGGAGTTTTCTTTCTGAGATGATGTTCAGAGAGCTACAGGACACGTTTTCTAGTTTGCATTTCACAAGGGAAATTGCAGGTTCATGACTCTAAGATGAAATCAGAATTGTATTTATTTATTATGGTGCAGAGAAGTATGGGATCAAGCATCTCTAGAATGCCTTGCTGAAGTTGCTTGAGCAACTGCCTTATCTGGTGGCTTTAAAACTAAGGATGGGGCTGGAGAGATGGCTCAGTGGTTAAGGTACTTGCCTCCAGTGCCTAAGGCCCCCGGGTTCAATTCCCCAGGGCCCTGGTGCACTCTCACTCTCTCTCTCTCTCTCTCTCTCTCTCTCTCTCTCTCTCTCTCTCTCTCTCTCTCTCTGCTTGAAAATGAACAAATAAAAAAAATTTTTAAAAACTAAGGATGGCCATTGGTCTTGGGGCATTTGAATTGCAGCTATGAGCACACATACTAACTTACTTGACCAGAGCCCAAAGAAGATCAAGAGGGTCTTAATGGACCTCAAGTGATTAAACTGTAATTTTATTTGTAATTTTCATGCGAATTCCAAATTGAAAGTACTTGTTGGTAGTGTTTATCTCTTGCCACACTTGCCAGAATGCACGCACTGAATCATTTCAAGACCTGAAGTGTATTTGAGAAAAGCCATAAAGCAGTTGGAGAATACCCCAGCGAATTACCCATGGCCTGAAAGGCAAAGATGACCCGGGCAGCAGGCTGACAACATGTTTGTGGTGACCACTATACTTAAGAACAGAATAAAGGGATGAGAGTATATCTCATTTGCCTGGCATGTCCTGGCTTCAATTCCCAGCACCACAAAACAACGACAATAAAACCCACCAAAGACAGGACCTGGAAGTCAGGCAAAAAATAAACGCATTGACGTTTGCTTTCTTTGCAGCAAAGAAGAAATCCCTTCTTGAGATTTCCAAAGACTTTAGGCATTTCTGGTGACAGTCTCTACAGAGTTCCACAGGAGACCATGTGGGCTCGAAGAGCACTCATAAGGTGGGCCGGGGCAAGCTCAGACCACTGGACCAAAAGCATGGTGAGCCACTATTTAGTACCTAGCAGGTCACAGTCACAGTGCATGCCATCCTCCCCCTTCATTGTTGAATCTGAATGGCAACAGCCCATCTCCTGCCTGATGTTCGTGGCTCTCCCACAGCACAGGTGGAAAGTTAGTTTAGAGGTGAAGTGCTTTTCTCTATGGGTAAGCGGGAGAGTATTACATGTATAATTTCAAAGGTTTCAATAAGAATATCCTAGCTTCAAGAGCATCTCCTTTAATTGCTCATCAAGGGTCATATCTTTGGCTATTTCTTATAACCTTATTAAAATACAAATTGACTAAAAGTAAAGGGAGACCTTCTTCTAAAAAACAAAAACAAAAACATGGACTGGAGAGATGGCTCCGCGGTTAAGGCAGCTGCCTGCAGAGTCTAAAAACCCAGATTTGATTCCCCAGTACCTATGTAAAGCCAGATGCACAAAGTGACACGTGCATCTGGAGTTCTTTTACAATGGCTAGAAGCCCTGGCGCCCATTCTCCCCCCCCCTCTCTCTGCTTACAAATAAGTGAAAACAGTTTTAAAAATTAAAAAAATTTTTCACAGGGAAGGAAAAGGAGCTCCATGGGTCTGTAGCTAGATCACTCCAAGGGCAGACATAGACTGATAGAAAAATAAAGAATTAATTAATTAATTATCTATAACGCACCATCTGATGGCACTGCAACACAATGCCAATGCTTTCAGAGTGCCCTCAGGGTGAACATGCAACCCAGACATTGGGGAAGGATAGCTAGGAATTGCCAGGAAAACAAGAAAAGGGAAGCTTCAAAGAGCTGACTTTCTTTGAGCAAAGAAGGCCATGAAGGCCATGATGTACGTTGCTTTGCAAACCTGAGCAGCTACTGTCTGAAAGATCATGTGACAGAGACACTGGGAATGGTGCCAGCAGTGGCCGCTCTATACCCTGGCTCTCTTCCACCATTTACTAATAGTGACCATTTTAGTTGAAAGATATGGGAAATTACTCAAGGGACAGGAGCAATGGTCAAACTCAAGAAAGCATGCAGCACTCTCATATGTAAATGAACCTTCCTGAGAATTACCGTCAATGAGAGACACAAAAAGGTGTTTTCTGTGTGCAAGCTCAAAAGGTCAGCTGACCAGACACCTGTTTTTTTCAGCCACATCTCTCCCTTTGGTGACATCTGTAGAAATACTGTTTTGGAATACAAGGAACAACCCAGGAACTGGTGAAATCTCAGTAGCTCAGATTAAAGAGTAAAAAGCCATTGGAATTAATAAAAGCCTCACTTAACATTCTCCTCTTTTTAAAAAAAATTACTTAAATTAAGAGTTGACAAGATGTTGCCAAATATATCACCACACTGCCAGATATTCTATAATTAATAGATGGGATTTCTTTGTAATTATTACAGTAACATTGCACACATGGGTGGCTCTCTCTAAGTGCTTAAGAAGTTTGCTCTTTTTAAAAAGACTAAAAATGTCTACCACACTGGTAACTGAACTATCAAAAATTTTCAAATAGTAGAGTCTGAATTAATAACATTTTATGGCACCCATTTCTCCTTAAAGGGAGAGATACACGTAAGAAATCTCTTTATTATTTGGATCTAAATGTCCCCCAGCTGGTGGTACTGCTTTGGGAGGTGGGCGTAGCTAGTGGAAGTAAGTCACTGGAGGCCAGCCTCTGGAGGTTATTGACTACCCTTGACTTCTGGAGTGTTTCCTGCTTCTTGGTCCACTACTGTGATAGTTTGAATGGATGTCCCTCAATAGACTCAGGATATAGCCGGGCGTGGTGGCGCACGCCTTTAATCCCAGCACTCGGGAGGCAGAGGTAGGAGGATCACCATGAGTTCAAGGACAGCCTGAGACTCCATAGTGAATTCCAGGTCAGCCTGGGCTAGAGTGAGACCCTACCTCGAAAAACCAAAAAAAAAAAAAAAAAAGACTCGGGATATATATAATATATATGTATACTTTTTATTTATTTATTTGCAAGCAGAGAGAAATAGGAGAGACAGAAAGAAAGAATGAGTGTGCCAGGGCCTCCAGATGCTGCAAATGAACTCCAGAAGCATGCATAACTTTATGCATCTGGCTTTATGTGGGCTCAGGGGAATTGAACTCTGGCCGTTAGCTTTACAGGAGAGTGCCGTAGCCAGTGTTCAATTCCCTTATGTGGACTAACGAATGAATGAAAAATGAATGAATGCAGAAGAAAAAGGATGGGGTCCTGGCTCTGTACAGGGACAGTGAAAATTTTTAAAAAAAATAAGACATCAGCAAGACTAAAACAATGGGATTTAACTAACACAGAAATATTATGAATTGCTCCCAAGACAAGATGTACTATGGGAGCAATTGACTAAAAATAAAATCTAGGTAATCCAGAATGGTGTATATTTGTTAGCCTATACTGATCTCACTCTCTGATGGAGATTGTGTTTATATTTTTCAGGATGCAGCGAGAGAGCTGGGGCCCATCTAATCCTACCAACCGACCGTAGGCAGATAGCTGAGATCCTGGCAAGAGATGAGCCACCACAGTCATATGGTAGAGGATCCATAGGGAACTCTGCAGAGAAGGACAGGATGAACAAGGGACCCACAGCCACAGCCATTTGAATAGATACATCAGGACTAGGAGACAGGGGCCATTCACCTGATTGATTTGGGGCACATGCTCAGTAAAGCAAACTGTCCTCGCAGTGAAATTTTAGGGAGAAAAAAATCTCACTCCCACCTTATGCCCACGTGTAACTGGGCATACATGTGATTAAAGTCAAATGCATCATGGGAAGGTACATGTACAGTAGAGCAAAGGTCATGTAACCCAAACCCACCCGAAAACCCAGAGAACTACCCAAACTTTGCCCAGTTTCTCTTAAAGTCCCATGGAAAGAAGCCCTAGTCCAGTCCTTGGGGTCTCTGAGTATTTTCTCACTCATGTGGCCACTGACTCTCTTGGCAATGTACTGTCTCTTTGCTCTTCATGAAGTTTCTTGCTGCTTCACTTTGAGTGTGCACATCTCTTTGATTTTTTGAGTAAGATGCCAAGCACACAAGAGTGACGACTGCTAACACTGATGGTGCTGGGGTCCTGGACCTGCTCTCTTCTCTAGTTCTCTCCTATACCTCGATGAAGCTCACTCAGCATCTAGTCCACAAAGGACTCAAGTTGAAAAGTGTCTACCTACCTGTTCATTGTTGCTAGAAAAGCAGTTCTGAGCTCTGCCCACCTCAAAGGGCACTCACTGTCTCCAAAGAAACCCAAATGGAAGTACTTAAGAACTCGTGATGGTTAAGTTTTGATGTCAACTTGACCTTTCAAGTAATCTTGGGTGGGTCTCTGAGGATGTTTACAGGAAGGCAGCCTCTCAGTAGGGGGCAGGATGTCAGGAAGCTCAAAGGAGCTAGAAGTAAACATCCTTTCCCACACCTTAAGAACTCGTGATGGTTAAGTTTTGATGTCAACTTGACCTTTCAAGTAATCTTGGGTGGGTCTCTGAGGATGTTTACAGGAAGGCAGCCTCTCAGTAGGGGGCAGGATGTCAGGAAGCTCAAAGGAGCTAGAAGTAAACATCCTTTCCCGTGTGGGTAGTGCAGGAAGGAAATTCCCAGAGACTCAGGAAGCCATTAAGTCTGGGATAGAATTGCAAGACCCCACCCTAGGGCTATATAAAGGGGAAGACATTCTCTTCTTGGCCCTCCTGCCTGTTTGCTGTTCTGTGTGTGGTGTTGGTGATGGCTTTTTCTCTCTGCTTGGACCTGTGAAAGAGGGCCAGCCTCTTTCACTGTTACAGAATTTCCCCTTAATCTGTAGTTTCAATAAATACTTTCCTCCCCTAAATTATGCCTGGTTTGAAGATTCATCCCAGCAGGGTGTGGCTGACTGCAACAGGGCTAAACGGTTGTGTGATGGATAAATTTTGTTGTCAGCTTTAGCTGCTAGCAGCCCACAGTAATCTTGAGTGTTGTGGAGCAGACTTCCTCTGAATTGAAGAAAGAAAGGAGGCTCAAGGGATTCAGGAAGTCATCTTAGCTAGAAACAAACATCTCTTCCTGGGAAGGCGGTGCAGGAAGAACATCCCAGAGACTCAGGAAGTTAAGTCTGGGAAAGGGTTGCAAGACCTAGCCCTAAGGTTATATAA
>PVHP010045235.1:0-13761 GCA_004024765.1 Zapus hudsonius | reverse complement strand
GTTTAGTATAGATGTTGCTAGCTTGTGAGAAAAAAAGGAGATAGTCCAGGGTATCTGTAATAGATTATACCAACTTGCTCATACCATGAGATATACCAGAGTGTGTGATCCGTTCTGTCTTCCTGTCCTGATGAGGACGGGAGATACAGGCTGCATCAAAGCTATGGGTCCTCTAGTGAATGAAGGTTAAAGCGACAACACCCAGTGAAAACTCTGCCAAACTCTCTCTCTATCCATTCAACTCTGACCTTGGCCTTCTGCCTTGCCTGTCTCTGTCCTCAAAGACAGGCCTCTGACTTGAAGGGGTCTGGTTAATATTGCCATACTCATGAGGGTCACACTAACAGTTAATGCCTTTGTGTAGGAACAAGGTCTCCACTGTGCCTCTCAGGGTGAAAACAAAGTCCCTAGACACAGGCTTGACTTCCAGAAAAGGCTCCCGTGCTAAGTCAGCCAACAGACTCCAGAGCTAATCAGAACCAGATGTGAGTTCTTTCACTGAAATATATTACAGGTCATAGCTTTATTTTTTGAAAGCACCTATAATAACAATTAAAGTCATAAAATATGTTTTCCCTAGATATTTTCTCCTAGTCAACCAAGCAATATAGTCTGCTAAGTTGGTGCAAACCTATGCCAAAATCAACATATTTGCTTTGTTAGAAATCTGCAGAATGTGTCTGTCTGCAGAGGTGTGTGTGCTCTGAACAGCCCAGGGACAGCTGCCAACATACAAACTGTTTCCTAAAATACTCCTCATTCAGGAATGATAAGCAGACGCCATAGATTTGTGGCTGAGAGGTAGAGGGAGAAACCCTGGGGGAGAGAAACAGAACAAGGGGCGTTAAGCATAATTCGTGTAATGTGGTGGATACTTCCTATGTTTAAAAATGGAACCTTCCATGGGGTTCAGCCACAGCTGGCTAAGTTCTCCTGTCCCTGTCACCACCAGCAGCCCAACAGAGCTGGGTGGCCACTTGTGAGAAGAGCTTCTAAGAAATTCATAGCTCTTGCGTGTAATATCTCTTACCCAAATTATTTTGGGGAGGAGTTGCCAAAAGTTGTCCTCTGCCCCCCAGCAAGGGGCTGTACTTGTTTCTACCTATCTGATCTCAACCCCAGGACCCCAGGAAGCTGTCTGGCTTCTAAATGCTAGCAAGGAGGGGCCTCCCTGTCCTGCTCATCACCCTCCAGTTTCAGGCATGGTCCTTTACTGGCTGACATCCATTCCAAGAAATCTCTTGTTTTCCAATGCCAGAGTCTGAATGCTCTCTGATTATTGTTTCTTTCTGGGTTTTGTTCTCATATTTGCTTTGAGAACTCTTTCTGTTTTTCTTGTCACTCATTTCCATTTGGGGAAATGTTACTTCCCTCTCTCAATCCTGGGTCACACTCAAATTGATAACACTCTACCCCAACCTCTTCTCCATATTCATGCAGGGAACCTCAGTGGTGTGTGCCTAAGATTTGTCAACAGATGCTGGATTTGGTGAAGGGCCCAGGCCAGTGGACGGTTTCCACTTCATGTCTTTATCTTTTAAAAGTTTGTTCAGGGCTGGAGAGATGGCTCAGAGGGTAAGGCACTTACCTCCAGTGCCTAAGGCCCCGGGGTTCAGTTCCCCAGGACCCACATAAGCCACACCCACAAGGTGGTGGCCCTGGTGCTCTCTCTCTCTCTCTCTCTCTCTCTCTCTCTCTCTCTCTCTCTTTCTCCCTCTCTCTCCCCCTCTGTCTCTTTGCTTGAAAATGAATAAATAAAATATTTTTAAAAAGTTTGTTCAAATTAACACATTCACGTGGTCAAACCACCCCCCTCAAAATATAAGAAGTTACATAGTGAACTGGAGAGATTGCTGCATAAGCCTGACCATAAGCCTGAGGACAGATCTTCAAAACCTTCCTAAAGTTGGATGTGTAGTGCTTCTGTCTGTTATCCCAGTGCCCGACTGGGAGAAGCAGGGTGGAGACAGGAAAATCCTGAAGCTCAAGGGTCAGCTACCATGGCTAGCACAGCATCAAACAACAAGGGGGACCTGCACCAAAGCTAAGTGGAAGCGAATGCCCAACACGTGAGGTTGACCTCGGACCTCCAAAGGCGCTCAGTAGCATGTCTGCATTCACACTCACAACATGCACACACACCACATAATTTTTAAAAAGAAGTTACAGTGCTAAAATAGGAAACCATGAGTCTATACAATTGAAAAAATGAATAAATTAGAATTTTAATAAAGAACAAACCATTTGCAGTCTCAGAGGGCTTATATCCACTGGTTGTAAAGGGAACAAGGGTCTGGAACTCTGCTCCCAGGTGTGACGTAGCTGTTAGAGCTGAAGTCAGAGCAGCTGTAACTACCCATAGGAGACCTTCATAAGATCAGGCCTAGAACATTCCCACATAGAAGGAGTGGAAGAGGGTCATGAGACCAGAGATTGCAGCCATTGCCTCCCTTCTGCCACCCCCAACTGCACAGGGTCTCAGGAGGCACTAACACATATAGGAAATGGAAGGAAAACTAACCCGAGGGACCTAGGAAACTTTCAGGAGTTAGTCACCCAGCGATGCAGCTGTTTTGACTACCTGTGCTCCTGTAAGCACTTCTCTTCCCAGGCTCCTCTTAGTGCTCCTGTCTTTACCCATGCTTCTGTAAGCTCCATAAACTCTTTGGTCCGCCAAGCTAGACTTGGACGGAATCATTTCTAAGGCTAAAAGGTGTTCCTTCACATATTTCCTAACGGAATCTTACAGTGTAGGATCCTGGCAGACACCACGTTAATAAGCTGATCAATGTTATGTCATTAGTTGTCCCTAAAATGTGTGCCAACTTGTAGATTCAATGCGACGTCATATATTACCTCTCTATAATTCCTTCCAGTTTGAGAACCTGACTTTAATCATAAGAAACATTAGACAAGTTGTAGTTGAAAACATCCTGTAAGATCATTGGCCTTCATTCTTTGTGATCAGAAAGGCTGAGGAAAGACTGATCCAGACTGAAGGGAACCAAAGGCAACATGTGGTCATCAATTGCATTTCCACAAAGGACATTTCTGGACACTGGGAAAGATCTGAATGGTGGAACTGAATCCTGTTAGCTACTGGTCTTGGTGATTGTACCATCAGAACTTAATTTCTACTAGAGATTTACTCTCTGTCTCAGAAAAAATTTCCATTAGATCAGAGAATGTCATGAAATGAAGTATTCAAAGGTGATTGGGTATTTTATTAATGTCACTCAAATAGTTCAGGAGAAAAATATTTTTACCATATCTGTAGTTTTGTGTAAATTTAAGGTTTTGTTTCAAAATTTTACAAAAGTTTTAAGTTATCTAGTAAAATCTCTCTGCCTTATGTGGTGGCACATGTCTTTAATCCCAGAGGCAGACAGAGGTAGGAGGATCACCAGTTCGAAGCCACACTGAGACTACATAGTGAATTCTAGGCCAGCCTGGGCTACGGTGAATCCATACCTCAAAAAAAATTATTTTCCTCTAATCCTTAACCTCCAGGCCCATCTGCCTAAGGCTTTTCCCAAATAACAAGTATATCCTTTAGATATTTTAATTTTACTTATTTTTTAAAAATTATTAGGACTGGAGAGATGGCTCAGCAGTTAAGGTGCTTGCCTGCAAAGCCTATCATCCTAGGTTCGATTCCCCAGAATGCAATGTGTCTGGAGTTCACTTGTACTGGCTAGAGTCCCTGGCAACCCATTCTCTGTCTCTCTCTCTCTTTCTCTGCTTGCAAATAAATAAATTAATTTTAAAACACCCAAGTTAAAAAAATTACTAGAGAGAGAGAGAGGCAAATAGAGAGAAATGCTTATAGCCTCAGCAGAGTCTTGTGCCACTGCAAACGAACTCCAGATGCATTCATCACATTGTGCATCTGGCTTTACGTGGGTACTGGGGAATTGAACATGGGCTAGCCTGCATTGCAAGCAAGTGAAACATCTCCCCAGCCTTAGAGAACTTATTTTTAACATATACATACGAATAAACCAATGCCCACTTAGGAATCTCTGTTTTTATTTAGGTACTTGTGGTACTGGGGATTGAACTCAGGGCCTTGAACATATAGGCAAGTGCTCTGCTATTGAGCTCTATGACAAGAGGCCCCTTTAATGCAGTGGTCTTAGGAGCATCGTTGGCTAGAGGATCTCTTGCCAAGGCTCAGGTTTCAAATTATAAGGTGCCCCTCTCTGCTGACCTTGTCCCTCATTCCAATGGCTGTCAGTGACTCTAGTCGGAGGGTGTGGAGCATTGTGGCCCACAGCTGACTCCATCTAGATCAGCAGCTTGCACTCTGGGTTCTGTTCTTTTCCTCTGTTCTGTTACTGAGTCAAAAATACTTTGCAGAACCCCCTACCCCATGGACAGATCCAGTTTGCCCATAGAGGAAGATACCCAGCTGATTGGGGACAGGGAAGAGGGAACTCGGGGAATTGGGGACACCAACACATTATTTGCTCATTCAGTGTATCTAAATATGGATACACTTGAGAATGAGAGCAAATGTGTGTCACTGGGTATTTATTTTATTGTTTACATTGTTTCTGTATTAATTAGATCTTGAGACAATGTCTTGGGTAGCTCAGGTTGGCCTTGGGCACAACAAGGGGTCTCTGTGCACAGCTAAGGACGCCCAAGTCCACACCCTCCTTTATCCCTCACAAACAGCCTCACTTTTGGCATCCCTCAGGTCTAGGGCTATGGATACTCTGACATAAGATCCTGAATGTCTTAGAAATGGACTTACAGGGCTGGAGAGATGGCTCAGCGGTTAAGGCACTTGCCTCCAGTGCCTAAGGCCCTGGGTTCAATTCCCCAGGTCCCACATAAGCCAGACCCACAAGGTGGTGGCCCTGATGCTCTCTCTCTCTCTCTCTCTCTCTCTCTCTCTCTCTCCCTGCTTGAAAATGAATAAATAAAATATTTTTTTAAAAAAAGAAATGGACTTACAACCAGTTAGGCAGGGAATTGGGGGGGGGGGCTACTGTTGGGAAGGATAGTCAAGGAAAGAACATCAGACAAAGACAAGTCACCCAGGCCCCCTCTGTGTGTCTCTATGTGCTTCTCTGTGACTCTCTCTACTTTCCTTAGGAGTTGGGCTAGGGCGGGAGGGGAGGCCCTGTTCCCCAGGTCCAAGGGCAGTACAGATTGTTTTGATAAATTGCATTACTAGATTTTCTGATATTCATTCATCCTTGTGATTCTGGAATAAATCCTGCTTAGTCATGTATTTTTACATACGGCTGGGTTCCATTTGCTAATGTTCTACATAGGAATTTTCCATCCATATTCATACCTGAAATTGATCTCTAGTCTTCTGTATTTGCACTAACATTGTGGGAGTTCAATGTCAGGGTTATGCAAGTTTTGTAAATTGAATTGGGAAGCTTTCCATCATTTTCTGGGTTCTGTAGAAGTTATTTTGTTCCTTCTTAATATGTGAGGCCTTTATAAAAACATTCTCATAAAGCATTCGAACCATACAGAGAAAGCAAAAAAAAAAAAAAAATCCCTTGGATGTTCCTTTTTACATTCTAATCTCTCTCCTAGAAGTGGTCACTGTGACCCATCTGCTGGGTGTCTTCTGGATATTGTTATTCTCATAGGTTTGTACATTTCTGTTATTTGGTACTTTAAAAATATTCTTGTTTATTTAGCCAGGCATGGTGGCACACGCCTTTAATCCCAGCACTCAGAAGGCAGAGGTAGGAGGATTGTTGTGAGTTCAAGGCCACCCTGAGACTACAGAGTGAATTCCAGGTCAGCCTGGGCTATAGTGAGACCCTACCTCAAAAAACCAAAAAAAAAGAAAGAAAGAAAAAAATATTCTTGTTTATTTATGTGAGAGCCAGACATACAGACAGAAAGAGGCAGAGAGAGAGAGAGAGAGAGAGAGAGAGAGAGAGAGAGAGAGAGAGAGAGAGAGAGAATGTTTGGGCAATCCAGGGCCTCCTGCCACTTCAAAAAACTCAAAATATATGCATCCCTTTGTGCATCTGGCTTTACATGGGTATTGGGGAATTGAAACAAGGCTAGCAGGTTTTGCAAGCAAGCACGTTTAACTACTGAGCCATTTCCTCAACTCTGAGTTGTGTTGTTGTTGCTGTTTAAAGATTTAAGCTGGGCATGGTGACACACACCTCTAATCCCAGCACTCAGGAGGCATAGGTAGGAGGATCTCTGTGAGTTCCAGGCCAACCTGAGACTACAGAGTGAATTCCAGGTCAGCCTGGGCTTGAGCGAGACCCTGCCTCGAACAACAACAACAAAAGATTTAAGTTTATGTCTTGGAGAGTTAGCCATGTCAATTCATATGCATTTATTTCATTTGTTTAAATGATATATAAGATCCCATAAAATGGAAATATATGCATATATGTATATAAGTGTATGTTTGTGTGTGCATACATATATATGTATATGGAAAGAAAGAGATTTTTTTTCGAGACAGACTGTCACTATATAGCCCAAGCTGGCCTCAAACTTACAATCTTCCTACCTCACTCTCCTTAGTGTATGGCAGTCATGTGACATCATGCTTAGCTTAGAAAGGATATTTTTACTTAACACTGTTACCCTTTCAAGGAATATTTAAGTGAGTTCCAATTTTGCTCCTTAGCATGGTTTACAGAATATTTTCTCATAGCTCTTACTACTGCCTGGTTTTATTCAATTTAGTCATTTGCTTATTAGATTGTTTATTTATTTATTTATTTATTTATTTTGATTGCCCTCCCTGGAGCTTCAACTTCTTCAAAGCAAGATATTTTTCTGCGCTGGGCCTGATGGCACATGCCTTTCATTCTGGCATTTGGGAGGTTTAGGCAGCAGGGTCATGAGTTCAAGGCCAGACTGGGTGATTCAGAAGGAACACACGTGTTGTCGTCATGGTTTTAGAGGCTGGGAATTTGCAAACTCAAGACAGGGGCAGGTTTTGCCATGTGGTGAGGTTCTGGTCTCTGATTCTAGTTGGCACTTTGAACTTTGTTTTCACTTAGTACAAGGGAGGGCCATCACCTCCCAGAAGCCCCTCCTCTCAGCACTGGTGCCTTTCCAGCCAATCAGTGCTGGGGGGAGTGTTCCCATCCCAGCATGCTTTGCTTCTGGGCCATTGAGAAATCCTTTTCTGATTTGTTTACATATTTTGTCATCATCCCCCCCTCACACACACCCTTGCTGCGTGTATTTTTCTGACTGATGTGTACGACATTTTTATTCATTTTGGTAAAAACTAGTTAAATATCTGGCCAATATTTTCTCCCAAACTGTTACTTTTGATTTAATTTTGCTTCTGATTTTCTTCTGTCTGCATTATAAATGAATCAAACTTACTCATTTGTTTGTTTATGGATTTTTTCCAATGAGAAATTGTTTATCACACTCAACCATAAGGGATGGTCTTTCAAACTGTCTTTTTGTTGTTGCTGTTATTGGTGGTGTTTGTTTGTTCTGTTGGGACAGTTTCACTCTGTATTCCAAGCTGGCCTCAAATTCTCAATGATCCTCCTGCCTCAACCCCCACTAATGTTAGATTTACAGGCGTGAGCCATCACAATTGGCTTCAAACTGCTATCCTTTGAGCGTTTTTTAAACACTTAAAATGATGGAAATAAGCTCTTTTGTTTTAACTATAATGGAATATGGCTTTGTACAACAAGCCACATAAGGAATTCATCCCCGAAATTGAATGTAACAAAGTCCTTTATTTAACCTGTTGGGCATCATGTTTCATTTTAGTTTTTCTATTGTTTGCAAAAAGATTCCCCAAGGATGACAGTGATGTGTTCTGTCTTGTAGAATCCATCTTCAAGACAGAGAGTTGCAAACAGAAACTGACAGGAGCCCTCAGGCCCCAGGAGGACAGAATCCATTCTGGGTGTGGATTCATTCCCTTGGGTGATCCGTATGTCTCCTTATGGACCAGGGGCTAACCCACTGGCTGGACCTTATACCTGAGCTCTTGGCATTTTTATAGTCAATATTTAGGTCTCTGGGTCTAAATATATTATAAACCTGTAACTTGAATTCCTTATTTCTATCACTAATATTAGCCATCCAGCCTTACTCATACCTGCTTGAATTAGTGCTCTGGACTCAGTAAGTATTGTCTCTTCTTCCTCCTTCTTTTCCTCTTTCCCCTCTTCTCCTCTCTCCCTGCTGCCTTCTCTCCTTTCTTCCTCTTCTCTCTCTAATTCCTCCTCCTCCTCCTTTTTCTTTCCCTGTCCCTTTCCATCTTCTTATCTGTCTTCCTCCTCCTCCTCTCCTTCCTCCTATTCTTTCTCTTCCAACTCCTCCACTTCCTTTTCCTCTATCTCCTCTTATTATTATTATTTTGGGAAAACTTTTAGCCCTTTGAGAAAGATTCCGTCAACAATTCTTTCCTGAGGGATATACATCAGAACCACTAGGGTTGCTTTAAAAATAATAATAATAAAATAAGTAAGTAAATAAATAAATAACGCTCCTGGGCTCTATCCTAGATTTGAGGAATGAATTGCCAGCCAGAGGGCCAGGAATTTTTAAATGTTGAAAACCTGTTCAGGTGATTCTGATGTGTACCCAGAATAAAGAAGAACACCACTCCTAGTCTTGAATTTTGACATCCAACCTTAGCTTTGAAGAGCTCTTATCCGGCCCCCTGTGGATCCAGTCAGTCAATGTGACTAATTCTGCTGGACAAATGACCCAGTTTCTTCAACACATAAGCGGCCGTGAGAGAGGGGGGTGGAAACTGTGATAAATGAAGACTGAGAAATGTCAACGCAAGCAGTGTAACAACGTGCTTGGATCCTGATTTGAACAGATCCAAAAGGGGAATTTTTGAGACAAGGAGGGAAAACCAAACACAGATTATTTGATATTAAGGAATTATTTATTTTGGATGTGATACTGACAGGACGGTTGTATTCAGAAACAGTCACAGACATTGGTGGTGTAATGGCTAGCACAGCTTCCTTTCAAAAACAAAGTCTTTTTCTGCTAGCAATCAATAGTGATATATTTATGCATGAAATAGCACATCTACAAATTGCTTTTAAATGTTCAAACAAAAGACTGTGAACACTGAGTGATGGATATGAGAGGAATCTGCTGTATTCCTTACTTTTGTATATGTTTAAAAATTATAATAGAAATATTTTGGGGTTCGGGGGAGTCTTTTTTTTTTGAGGTAGAGTCTCACTCTAGCCCAGGCTGACCTTGAACTTACTCTGTGCCTCTAGGCTGCCTTTTTTTTTTTTTTTTTTGGTTTTTTTTTCGAGGTAGGGTCTCACTACAGTCCAGGCTGACCTGGAATTCACTATGTAGTCTCAGGATGGCCTTGAACTCATGGTGATCCTCCTGCCTCTGCCTCCCCGAGTGCTGGGATTAAAGGCATGCACCACCACACCCGGCTCTAGGCTGCCTTTGAACTCACAGTGATCCTCCTACCTCTGCTTCCTGAGTGCTGGGATCAAAAGCTCGTACCACCACCACACCTGGTTGAAAATGTTTGAAGAAAATGACATGACCTGTAAGGATTTGAAAGCCCAGCCCCAGACTTTAAGCCAGGTGTGGTGGTTCATGTCATCCCATCACTGAGGAGACAGGCAAGAAGGTTGAGAGTTAGAGGCTAGCTTGAGCTATATAGTGAGAACATTTCAAAAACCAAGCAAGGGTTTGGGGAGACGACACAGTGGTCAAAGGTGTTTGCATGCAAAGTCTGTCAGCCCAGGTTCAATTCCTCAGTACCCACATAAAGTGCATTTAACTTTATGTCTGGTTTTTCTGAATCAGTGTGACTGGGATCAGGTGGACGCTGTGTCCTTTAGGGTACATCTGATGCCATCATGAAGCATACAGGTTTGTCATGTGGCTTCTTTATTTGCCTTTTCCCCCCTTAAAAGTGAAAACTAATTTCAGAGAGGCACTTTGCTACTTAACATTTCACAACCTCTGTGATATAGTGAAACAGGAGTCAGTTCCAAGCAGGACAACCATCCATCCACCTCCGTACTCAGCCCAGATCTTTTCCTCCATCAATACCGTAGGTGACAAACAGCAGAATGCCAATTGCCATGAGAGCAATGTGAATTAGAAGGGCTGTACCACAAGTACTTCTTAGGGGAGAGGGAAATGTGGTCACCAAGTCAAGCAGGAGAGAGAGAGAGAGAGAGAGAGAGAGAGAGAGAGAGAGAGAGAGAGAGAGAGAGAGAGGGAGGGAGGGAGGGAGGAGGGAGAAGAGCAAGAGCAAGAATCATTTAAATCTGGCCTTGGTAAAAACAGAGCTATCAGGTAGCTAGAAACAGGCACCTTTCCATAACAGACATGCCGCCATTCACCAGTTGTTACATCTGGCTGTCTGGCCAGCTGTAAAGCTCATAGGGTCCACTGCTGGTGAAGACTGTTTGATGACTTTACTCCCTCAACAGGCTGCATAAGTCTTTCCAGCATCCTGACAGCTAGTCAACAGCATTAGCTTGATTTCTCAGTGACCTGCAGCCCAATCATTGGAGTCTTCAGCAATAGGGTCTACTATCTAGTTAAGAAACTAGAGTTTCAGCAAATGAGAAACATAAGTAGGAAGTCCTGCTAACTCAGAACAGAGCCACGTGGGAGTCAAGATTCCAACATCTAACAAGACCCCTTAACCTCTAGGCCAGTGGTTTGCTTGGGAAACCTAAAGCTGCCTCAGGCTGGGGAGTCAGGAGCTGGTGGGCTCAGGTTAGGTATCCTAGGCGGAACCAGCCTGTTCTGTAGCTGTACACCTATCAGAACCACCTGGGAAGCTTTTGAGACTAGATATATAGTCATTCCTTGGTGGATGAGGGATCAGTGGAACCCAAATTCATGACGCTCAAGTCCCTTAAATAAGATAGATTTTTACACATAACCTATGCACTTCCTCCAGTAGACTTTAAATCATCTCTAGATTGCTTATATCTGATATAAGTACTAGGTCATACTTGTTACACTACCTCGTTTGCAGAATGACAAGAAGACAGTCTGTATACATCAGAACAGATGAGATCACTGTAGGTTATCTGCAAGGGATGAAAAGGAGACTCAAGGTAAAGAAAGCTCCTGATGGTTGCTGCAGAGAGACGGTGGGAGGGTGTAGCAGGGAATGCCTACCCATTACATCACTCCATTCAAGATGGTTCAGTGCCACAAATTCAAGTTAGGCTTTATTTACTGATACTTTGCTTGTGCTGTGAATGGAACCCAGTGGCTTGTGCAGACAAGTGTAGTACCCGGAGCTACGTCATCAACTAAGGTGCTTCTTGGAACTTTCTGTATTGAAACAAACAAATCACCTTTCTAGACCTCTGATCCGAGGTTGATTGAATTCCTGGGTGAAGAATACACACACACAGAGACCAACTGTATTATCTTCCCACATGCTTGAGCCCCAGCCCCAGATGTAGCATCAGAATCCGCAGCCTGGGCTCAGGTGAGAGTCATTTTTTTAATGTGTCTCAAACCTTATTTCACTTTTTTTAATTGTCCATAATGAGTTACATTATTTAGTGGGCAAACGATGAGTTGTTATCCCCAGTTCCCCAATGCCCCTCTTCCCCATCCCCAACCAGCTGGATATCCTCCTCCATGGGCCATCTGGATTAGTCCTTAGGGCAGGGGACCATGGACTCCACCGCACTCGCCAAGCAGGGTTCCGCTCTTCTGTGCTGGAGATGCAGGGAGTCCACGGCTGGAGCAAATTGAGGAAATCAGAAGTCATATTTTACAGACATGTGCCGTCTCTGAGGCTGGTGCCACACCTCTCTGCCTTGACATCCAAGCTTCAGCTCCTTCTGAGAGCTTCTCCAGGCTCAACTGCACAAGCGTTAGTCAGGCTTTGGGCTTAAAGCGCTGCTCCTGCACCTCCATCACCTCTATCTAAATCGAGGCTTGGGAGAAGATCTGGGGCTACGTGTGTAAACCTTGGAAATCCAGCCAGCTTCAGGCGAAGTGAAATTCTGTTCTGATCCTGGGTGAGAGAGAGGTGGCCCAATGGATGAGGGAGTCAGAAGATGGTTTCTGGTGTGCCTTCTGGGGACCTTCTTATACTGATTGGGGTCTTTTAGAATCTCAGCCTTTGGCTTCCTGCGTCCCCAATTTGATACTTTTAACTCAGGTCCAACTGTTTCCCCCCCCCCAGCAGTGCTGAGGGGGCAGCTCTTGCCAGGTTAGGCCAGATGGGAAGGGTGAGTGTCCAACTGGATGGCAAGGAACGGGTCTGGGAACGGGGTCTTGACTTCTGTGACCCCACTCTTTGCACTTGGCCAGCAGCATCTGGGCTGGAGGTGCCCAGGGAAACATGGGAATGCTACAAGGGGCGAAAGGAAGAAAGTTGTTAGCAAAGGTTAGCTTTCTAGGGCCGGGGGTAGGGCAGGAAAGACTTCAGGACGCCGTCAGGGAGGGAGAAGGGAGGATGGGAGATCAAGGGAGTGAGAAGGCCAGCAGATCTCTTCCCCCACATTCCTCCCCGAATTTTTCCGTTCCCTTGGTTCTAGAAGAATAGCAATTAGCAAATTCAGTAAAAAGAGCCAGAAGTGGAGATTGTTTGCGCATTTGGGGGCCAAGATACATTAGTGAAGGAATGTGACCAGAACTATATATAACCCCTCTCTGGGCCCACCCACCTGTCCGGCTGGGTGAGCGATGGTCTGTTTGCTCGGAGCTGGTATGTAGCCCACCATCTGGGCCAGAGCCTCGCTGCCAGTAGCTCTCGGTGACCATATATGGCAAAATGATATATGTGATATAAAGAAGCCAAATTCTCCAGTTGCGTCAGCCCCCGGAGCACGCAGCCACCCTGGCTAGAAACCCCTTGCAGCCCCTCTCCAGGCCCCCCGCCCTGCTGTTCCGGAAACCAAAGGCGCTCAGTGATTGGCTGGGGAGGCCGGGGGCGGGGTCGCCTCCCTCTGCACTCTGCAGCCAGCTCAGGCTGGAACTGACTTGGGGCGGGGGATGGGAGGGGGACTGTGGCAAGGTCGGAAATGCCAGTGTGTTTGACCTTTGTCTTAAAACCAGGAATCAGGAAGACACCCCCCCAGCTGGTTGGGGCCAGGGAGGAGAGGAATGGGGGTACCATCATAAGACTTGCTCATACAATGAATCTAATTATTGACAATAAATATGAAAAAAAAAAGCCCAAGAAGACCAAGAATTGAGTGATAATTTACATCCTTTCCAGCAAAAAGCTTGGTGAGGTGCAGATATGCACGTGGGCATGCATTTGGGTTCTACCTACCTCCAGTTCTAATTGACCCCACACCCAACATCCCTTCAATCTCCTTGAACCTTAACCCACTGTGATAAAAGTTCAGACCAGATAACGTAGCTGGGGGTGGGGTACAAGCAGCCCCTTCTTCCATGTGTCCCCCCCACACACCTTTTTTTCTTCTCTGCCCACCCCAGCATTCAAGCCTTCCTGTATGAAATACCCTGCAGCTGATGTCCAGTCGCAACGTGCTACACTGTGGGTATGCCAGGGAAGGGCACCAGCACACTCAGATCTGCTATCAAGCAGCTCACCCTGGAGGAGTGGGCACCCAGCCAGCTACAAGGGTTTGTAGGAGCTTCTGAAGGAAGTGACACTTGAGCTGTGTCATATGGGACAAGCAGTCGTTAGTTCTAGGATGGATGCGTCTTAGAAATGGAAACCCCAGGCTGAGAGGAGAGACCATGAGCTGTCATTTGGGCAGAAGGCAGGCGGAAGCCAGAGACAGAAGCCCCTGGGAGGGCCTGGGAGGTGTCAAAGGATGC
>PVHP010045234.1:0-13763 GCA_004024765.1 Zapus hudsonius | reverse complement strand
GGGAGGGAGGGAGGGAAGGGGAAGCAAAGGAAGAGTCCGAGTAAAGAGCAGGGAGGAAGGGAAGAAATGGAAGGTTAAGGGGGACCCCTCCTCCAGCTAGGCCTGTGCTGCCGGCTGTAATGGGACAACTGGCCTCAGCGGGCAGCCCACCTTGTAGGAGGGAGCCAGCTTGATGAAGATGGTGGTCTTCTTGTCCCAGATAATGATGATGCCAGTGCTGGCCTCCACCACCAGGTACTGGCCCACCTCCCGCGTGATATAGGGCACGTGGTGGCCCTCCTCCAGCTGTTTCACCACTCGGTGCTTATCTTCCAACTTTAGCTCTGTCCCCTGTCCAGAGAAGAAGCACATGTTTACCATGTCTGAGGGTCCCCAAAGGCTCACCCCTGTGTCCCAGGGATGGGCAGCACTCACCCCTATGAAGATCTTGATGGCCTTGGAGCAGGTGACACCCGTGGTGCCGCAGGGAACATTCTCAGTGATGATACTGAAGGATCCTGTCGAGTTCTGGCCACAGTAATCCTGTGGCCCACAGGACAGGGTCAGCCAGGACAGCCAGGATGCAGGTGCCCCTCCCAGCTGGCAGGACTACAACCAGCCCTGTCCCTTCCATCTGGGTGGCCAGGCCCTGACTCAGACCTTACCCAACCAGCCTTCCTGCTGTTGGCTGGGGATACAATGCCACATGAGGAGTGCAGGGAGTGAGAGTTGGAGATGCAATTATGTATGCGCGCGCACACGCGCACACACACACACACACACACACACACACACACACACACACACACACACACACACACACGGCTCACTACTGGGAGCCCAAGTCTTCCTGGCAGTGAGTGGCAGCGTGGGGGTCTAAAGTGAAGAATTGCTAGACCTTTCCGTCCTCCATATCTCAAGGCAAACCCCACCTTGGAGGGTCCACAGCCTCACCTGGACAGCCACATAGGAGCAGTGTCCATCAAAGTCATAGTGCTTGCCATCAAAGGTGATGTAGTGGCCACTCCCATAGATGGAGCAGGTGCCGTGGCATGCGTAATGGGTGCACTCCCAGCGTCCTTTCTGGCAGGTACTGAGGAGAAGGCAGAGGAGCCTCAAGAGGGGGTCTGGGGAGGAGACCTCACTCTCTTGCAAAGACCATCCTGGGTGAGGCCTTCAGTTCAGCTGCCATGAGGACAGCTCCCCCTGCTGCCCATGCAGGATACCTGCACATATCCACACTGCCCTGAGTGCCCCCACCCCACACCTATTCGAACTGTCCTAAGGACCCTTTCCCCCACATACACACACTGCCTTGTGTGCCCTCCCCATACACACGCCATTCTGCCCTGAGTGCCCTCCTCACACAAATGCCATACCACCTGCCAGGGCAGACACAAAACATTGGCGTGGGGGGTTTGAGACCCTGCAAGGTCAGGCCGACCCCAGGGGTGAGGCACCCACCCTCTCTCAGCCCAGCCCCCCAAACTCTCCCCCCACCCTTTAGCCAAGCTTGGCTAGCTCACCAGGTATTGTTACAATCCAGCTTGATCCTGTCCCCAGGGAGGTACATATCTTTGTTGTGGATACATGGGCACTCCTCCTCCTCCACACAGCCACCACGGCCATCATCCAACAGTCCATCAGGACACACGCAGCCACTGATACACTCTGTATGGTACTAGGATAGGCAGAGATTGGGGCTCAGGTGAGACTCAAACCCTCTCTGCCCAGGGGCAGGAGCACAGACTACCATTTCCCTCCCAGGGGCACAGAGACTATCAATAAGCCCAAATGTCTCCAGACTCTGCCAAGAGCCCCACAGGTGGACTCAGGCAGCTAGAATGCCTCCCACCCAGCCCACCCACAGCAGCCCTCCCTGGCACATACATAGCCAGCCACCAGTGTCTGGCAGCTAATGGGGCGAGGTTTCCAGATGGCCATGGCGGTCAGGTTGTTGCAGTCTGCAAAGATCTTTGGGGCCTTACAGCCTGTGGGGTGGAGGGAACTGTCTTAGCTCAAAGTGAGTTCAGAGGACCAGGTGGGCAAGGAGAGGTGTGAGCCTCAGGCAAGTGGCCCCATACATGAGCAGAGTCCACTTACTCTGGCTTATTAGTTTGACGGATATGCAGTTCAGTCTTCCATTCCGGCAAATGCTGAAAGAAAGGTAGGGAGAGGTGCACTGGTGCCAACCTGGCCACTTTCAGAAAGAGCCCCTACCCCCGGCACCTCTATACCCTTCAGAGGCCTCAACACCCACAGGTGGACCTTCCCATGTCTCTACTTAGGGCAGCCCCTCCAACCCTATCCCGCCCCTTGCTAGGTCCCAGGCACTCACCAGCGCTCCCCCTGTCTCAAGATCACTTCCCCTGCCTCCAGGTAGAGGCCATGGTGGTAGCAAGAGCATTTGGCCAAGGGCACGCAGCGGCCCTTCTCATCCTTGAAGGTATGGTCAGGACAGCCACAGCCATCTACAGGCGCAAAGCCCTTGAGGCAGTGGGCATCGCCCTCTGAGAGTGAGCGGCAGGTCTGCTGGCAGGTGGTTAGGTTGTACAGGAAGATCTGAGAGTTGGGGCAGGAGTCCACGTCTTTGTCTGCAGAAGAAACCACACATGAGTGAGGAGGCAAGAGACCAGACCCCAGCTCCTGTTCCTATAGGTTATGCCTGGACCCCTTCTTCCACCAGGACTGCAGACACCTGCCTAGCCAAGGGGTCAGGGAGGATGGCCACACCTCATCCTGAACTCAGCTGCCCCAGATGCAGCTGTCCATAGCCCAGACTCTGCAGTGTTATTACTGCTCTTGGGTACAAGCAGAGAGCCTGGGGGTGGGGGGGTGATCCATTCCCCCACTGTTCCTGGCAGAAGAAACTAGAAGGCAGCTATAGAGACCTGGCCCCTGGCCTCTCTCCCTGGATGACCCATGGTCAGGGCCTGCAGATGCACCCCTTGGAACTTGCACCCTGAACACCATCCCAGGAGTCAACCAGTGGAGGGGGTTACTCACTGCAGACAAGCTCTCTCCAGCCCCACAGCATGACACCCTTGGCTGAGCAGGCACGGGCGTAGGAAGACAGAGCTGCGCACATGCAGTCCTCATTGTTCTGACAGTTACATGTATCATATTTGCATCTCTGGAGAAAAATCAAAGCAGTGGATGGTGAGGTGAGGAGGCTGGGGCCTCCCCCACTCCCCCACTGGCCAAAAAACACACATATGCACACCACCCAGCCAACTGAAGGCCCAGCCAGATGTCCCCAGCACCCCCTGCTGGCTCTCCACACACTGAATGTAGCACTGAGTGTATGTGTGGTGTTTGGGGGGGGGGCGCTCACCTTGTAGTACTCAGTGGGGTCCACAGCTGGGTGGCACCTGCCAAAAGGTGTCTCTGGCTTCTTCAGTAGGGAACACCAGTGCTCAGCATAGTTGGCTGGGGAATGAATTGTAATATCAAGAGCCAGCCCCCTGAGTCTAGCTATCTGCTCATCCATGATGGAAGGGACATGGTCCTCTCTGTGACCAAAGCCCGGGTCTCTCTTTCCTCAGGTCAAATCTCAGCAGTTCTGGATAAGATGGGACCACCTTGCATACCACCTACCTCCTCCCTCTCTTGACCCCAAGGGTCCAAGAATCCCTGGATGTGGTAGGGGGCTGGGTAGAAGGACACACTGTTACTGTATTAGACTGTATTGGATAAGGGTCACCACCCAGCAATTAGCCAGCCCAGACCCTGTACTGTCGTCACTCAGAGATCTGCCACCATGGACCACCAAAAATCATCCATGCAGTGGGAAGGAGCAGGTGGACAGACTGGCTTCCAGCACCATGGACCATACAACCTCCCCCACCCCTCACTTGCACACATTTCATCAGAAGCCCCATCTGTCCAAAGGCCATGCTGGCCAGGGTCCTGTGTTCCAGGCAGGGCAGTGGATAGCATCCAGCTTCTCCCCAGCCTCACCACTCTCGATGTTGAGAGAGCAAGGGTCATCCAGCCAATCCAGCTTGTCATGGCAGCTCGACTGGGCCTTCCAGGTATTGGCGAAACCGGCACCCGTGGCCTCCACCAGCCCTCCAGACGTCATGAAATCGTCACTTTCCAGGCCGTTGAAGTTCCCGCAGAGACCTGGGGGCCAGGATAGGATTGGGAAGTCAGGTACTGGTAGAAGGCAGGCCCTTCATGGAGCCTTTGCAGAGGTTAAAATGGGCAGAGCCACTCACCCTGAACCTGCCCTTGAGCGTTCTGGTCCAGTGTCACAAAGAGCTGCATGACAGGGACCAGCTGCACTTGCATCTGGAGCCCAAACACTGTCTTCACGACAATGTGGTAGGAGGAGGGTTGGAAGATGGAAAAACTTGCTGCAAGACAGGGGAGGGGGCATGGTGAGGGACAGTGGGTCTCCTGGGTCTCATTTTGCCCAGGACACCTCCAGCAGGAGGAATCAGTCATACTGTGAGCTGTCATCCCATCATCCCCCACCAGCAGCAGATGAAGAGTCTGCCTGAAGACACGAGGCTCCTCTCCAGCCCAGCATCCTGGGCTGTCTGAACCCCAGCAGACCTGCTAACTGACAGGGCCCCTTCGGGAGCTCAACTCACCAGCCACGTGGGGCAGGGTCACTTCCAGCTCATTGAGCAGCACACTGCCATCCGACTTGAAGACCACCACCTACAAGGAAGGACGATGGAACACAGGGCTTAGAGGGCTGCAGAGCTGGGGGGGAGGAGAGGGGAGGGCGGACTGCACCTACATTCTTCTTGCTGTCAGTCAGCAGCACCACTGTCTTCAGGCAGGTCTGCTTGTCTGTGGAGCCGCAGGGGGCCAGTTCACCCAGGAGGGCATAGGAGTCATTGTGGTTACCCTGGTGTGAGAAAGAGCAGGAGGCAGGCAGTACAGTGATGGCCCCCTGCATCCCAGGTACCTACTTCCCATACTGCAGCTAAGGGTATCAGCACCCATCACCTGCACTCTCCCCAGTGACTGCCCCTCTTCTCCACAGTCAGTCAGTCTGTCCACCCACCCCAACGACCCCCCAGCTCTACCCACCTGCCAGAGATTGGCTTGCCTACCTTGGTCAGGACGTAGTAGCAGTCCCCATGGAAGGTGAATTTTTTCCCATCAAAGGTGGTGATGTGGGAGCCACCTTCTAGAGCGCAGGACCCAGGACATGGCAGGTCTTTACACACCCAGCGGCCAGCATTGCAGACACTGTCAGGAAGCAGGACACAGGGTCACCAACACTCAATGGCACCCTAGCCTGCCTGACCCCTGAACTCCATACACCCAACACTCACCACTGCTCACAGTCGTTGGTAATCTCCTGGCCTGGCGTATATAGGTGACCATGCAGTTTACAGTGGCACTGGTTCACAGGAATGCAGCCCTTGCCCGTGAAGTCATCGTACACGGTGCCTAGGATAGCCAGGGATGGGAGCTTACCCTGGGCAGTCTTTGGAGGTGCCAGTCTCCCCAAGGTGGGGTTGCCAGCCATGCTTCTCACCCACAGGCATCTAGACCCCTGTTGTTCATCCCCCAGCCACATTACTCTCCTTGGAAGAGACCCTGAAGGTCCCCACTGAGTCTCTGGGTCAGAGCACACACCTTCTGGGCAGAAACAGCCATCCATGTAGTGCTCCTCGCACAAGCTGCTGACCTCCAGATGTGAGCAAGTGTCTACGCAGGGCGAGCTGCTCTCCAGGTAAACCATGTTCTCAGGGCAGTTCTTGGCTAGAAGCAGAGGCAGATGGGTCAGCCTGCAAATCCGGCAAGGGCAGAGTACAACAGAGACCGAGGTGCCCCTGGAGTGACTGCGAGCCTAGGCTGATAGTGTCTGGGTGCTTGGCACAGACATGGCTCCCACCCAATCCTCCCCAGGTCCAGCGACATGGGCACTGAGCTCCATCTAAGTGGCTCTCGAAGTGCCCTGTGGGTCCCCAGTCACTTACGACAGAGGGAGGCAGTCCTCCAGTTTTCAGGTCGGCCACCTGCATGGGAGCACTGGCGGGAGAACTCAGCAAGGGTGCTGCACTCGCAGGCACCACCTTGTGGGCACTGGCAGCGATCCTGCATGCAGGCTCGCACGTACAGCTCCACGGGCACGCGGGACTGGCAGTCCTTGAAGGCCTCAGCCGTCAGCAGCCTCTCGCACTCAGCCCGCTGGAGAGAAGGGGACAGATGTGGGCGGATGCTCATGCTTTTCCTACCACCCCTTAAGTGCACAGGGATCCCCCCAAAAAAGCCAGCAGATGTGGGCTCCCTGAGCGAGCTCTAGGGGGAGCTCCACCCAGGAACACTGGGGGTCTCAACCAGCAACTCACATGTTCAGAGCAGGAGGCGGGCTCCGGCACCTCCTCTGGGTCCTCACACACCACCTCGGGCTTGTTAATCTTCTGCATGTTTCCAAATTCTATTGCACTGAACTGTATGCCTGGGGACAGCAGGTCAGAAGTGATCAGTGGGAGCCTGCAGCCCCACCCCCGCCTGCCTCCCATCAAGTCCAGCCGGTACTCACCTTCAGAGAGGAACTCAGAATAAATCTGCAGGCCATTGTAGTCCCCACAGAGGCCACAGGTGTGGTTCTGGAACCGACTATCTAGCTCTAACTGTCAAGGCAAAGGACCAGGTGAATGGACCCCAAGGCCAAGGGCACCCTCCAGAACCCCTAAGCCAGGCAAGCTCCTCAAACAGGATAGGTGGGGAGGAGGGCTCAGGAGGTTCCTGTAGGGCAGGGCACAGAGATGCAGCTCGCTTCTGAGGGACAGTCAGGGACAGCCCAGAGTGTCTCCTCCAGGCTAGGCCAGCTGAGGCTCTGCTGCTGATCTATCTCCAGAAGCTTTTACCACACAGGAGTCTGGGGAAGGAGTCCTGACGCCCTGCCCTCCTTATGAGGTGTGAGACTCCTGCCGGTCCTATTGTGGGGTCAACAGGCCTCTGACTGGATGGGGGAGTCCCACCACCCTAGTGCCCAGGATTACGGTGCCCACCATGAGTGCATCCTCTCTGTTCCACATGAGGGCGAGGCCAGCCCGGGAGTAGACCTTGGTGTAGGCATCGTTCTTCTCAATGAGCAGCCCGGAACTGTAGTGCGGAGTGCTGACCCTGTGGGGACCAGCAGGGGTCACTCACCAGCTTTTAACCCTGGAACCCACCCAGCTAATCCTCCCAAGGGAACCTGTTGTCTTTAGGGTACCAGAGGCCATGTGCATCCTGTTGGTGCAGATGGCCTTAGCCTGGCCTCACCTGGCCAGTCTTATCCTGGAGCTATAAACAGGCTTAGCCAAGCTCAAGGAGGAGACCAGAGAACCTGGCAGAGGCCTGGGCAGTGGCCAGAAAGCTCCTGCCCTGGACTGGCCTTTCTTGGATGGGGCTAGAACCTCCTGCCCACCTCCTTTTTCACACCCTTCTGAGTTCAGGTCAGGACCTTTAAGGGCCATGGGTCTGGAGGAAGAGGAGGGTCAGTTCCCCAACCTCCTCCAGTCCCTCCTCAGAGGTACCTTCCTACAGAGTCTGCCAGGGAGGGGCCCCTCAACCCCAGACCAACCCATCCTGGGTATCCTCAGCCTTTATCTCCCTCAGGGGCCTCTGCAGCACTCAGCCCAGACATGGTCCAAGGTCAGGGCAAAACAAGCATGGCATGGTCGCCAGGCGTGGTGGCGCACACCTTTAATCCCAGCACTGGGGAGGCAGAGGTAGGAGGATGGCCGTGATTCAAGGCCACCCTGAGACTACATAGTGAATTCCAGGTCAGCCTGGACTAGAGTGAGACCCTACCTCGAAAAACCAAAAAAAAAAAAAAAAAACAAGCATGGCAACCCTCCAACCCTCAGCAAGAAAACAGAACTCCCTGGAGCAGGAAAAGAGCAAATCCCTAGGCAGAGAACCCGCTGGACAGGAATGCAGTTAAGAGAGCCTAATTGTTGCAGAGACAATGCAGGAACAATAGAGGGGCGGGCAGCCTTTCCCTGCTGAGTTTCTGCAACTCTAGCCTGGCAGCCACCCCCACCCCCCAACACACACACACACAGCCCTCCAGGCCAGCTTCCAGGGGTACAAAAGACCCCTGTGTATGGGAAGGAGAAACTCCTGTTTGTTGAATGAATCTATGATCATGAACTCAAACCTTGAGGGTCTCCTTTTAGCCATGTGCCAAGACAGAAGGGGGTCTCATGGGAGCCACCTGACTTTTGAAAGCTGTCCAGGTACATGCTTGCTCTGAGGATATGGCTGCCCACCTCTCATTGCTGGGACACTGGAGGAGATACTCCCAACCCCACTCACATGTCTCCGTTCACCACAGCCAGCTGATGGGTCAGGTAGATGGTGTCATCCTTAATGGTCAGCAAGACAGACTCCACCCGGGGGTGGCCCCCATCCTGGCCAGGACTCCGCCTCAGATGCACAGCAAATTCCTTGTAGGAGTCTCGACAGTCAGAGGCAAAGTTATAATCACAGAGGCCAGGGAAGCGGAAGACGTCGCCATCGAAGGTTTTGTAGTGGAAGTCACCCCAGGTGCTGCAGACATGGTTTCGTGATCTGGCTTCTAGAAGAGCAGTGGGGACTTGAGGTGAGTCACCCAGGCTTAGGGATGACTTCTCTCTAAGCTGGCTCAGAGGCTTCTCCAGAGGTGCCCATCTAAGACCCCAGCCCAGGGTCCTTAACCAAGAAAGTCCCTCCTGCTGGAGGGGTCTTGGCTAGATCTTAGTCATCCACAGCAGAGGGTCTCAGACCCCTCAAAACAAGTCTAAGTTGCTGGTTGGTGTGGAATGTGGCCTTTGGGTACCTTGTCCACCTGGCTAGGACCCTCTACTGGTCACTGCCCCATTCCCTCAATGGATCCCTCATCCAACACCACCTCCATCCAGCAAGGGACTGTGCTGGGAGCTCTCAGTTTACAGGGTTCCCACTGGATCACACCCTAGCCATGGTTTTCTAACTGCCCTGATGAGAGAAAGTTTTCCCCAAGTGGATACTAAACCTACTCTCCAAAGGGGTCATCTTGGACTTCACCTTCCAAGCTCCTCCACCCGTGCACCATATCTGAGACTGTCCCCAGTCTGACTCCTTCCTCTACACCTCAGTGTCCTGAAGAACCATTGTCCCTCAGAAGTTAAAGCTGCTTTCCCACCTGTCCTGTACCCCTAGACCACCATCACTCTGGCCCAGCTCTCAACTTCAAAAGGATGGTGGGAGACCTATGACTGCCCCATCCAACCTGGCTGTCCTGGTTCCCTTGGACAGTTAGCCAGAGAGGACCCCCTCCTACTCCAGGTACCATTGCTTTCTGCCCTGGGCTGCCTGGTCCCACTCCAGGATATTCAGCCTCTCACCTCTCTGGAGTTCCGAGCCCCTGGCCAAGGCCAGAGCCAGGCAGATGGCCACCAGGTGGGCTAGTGGCAGCCCCATGGCGGCTCAGAAGGGTGGCACAGGAGAGCGACTGGGGGGCAGGGGTCCAAGACTTATATGCCCAACGGGCATCGGAGGGCGGGAGGATGGGGAGGGCCAAAAGATGGGTGGGGCGTTTGCCAGGTTATCTGGAAAACAGCTGTAGGGGCTCTGTGGGTCCCAGTGGGGAAATATTGATTCAAGTTATCTGAGTTTATCTTTATATGACTCCCTGAGTAAACTTGACCTTCCTCAGGATGCCACAGCCCTAATTAGTCCAATGCCGGCACACACCCCAAATGAAATTCTGTTCCTCCCAGCTACTAGCCAGACCAGAGCCAAGGTGCATAGAAAAGGAGATCTCTGATGGAAGTACATCCCATGGGCTTTGCCATACCTCTCACACATATGCACCCCCAGGTCCTAAAACAATGCCCCATTCCATTCTACTGCATGGGTATGACAGTTCCAGACTCAAGCACATAAGGTCCATATTATCCTAGTAGAAGCAAGCCTGGCAGGAGTCAGAGCTCTGGAGAGACTGAAGGGCATCGACCCCATTCATGAGTACCCTCCTGAGGGAAAGAGTAGTGGGATCCAGGGAGCCACCCGTCTCAGTGGAGCCCGCTGAGCTCTGCAGAGACTAGCTAAGTCCACGCTCTAATCCTCTCATTTTCCCAGGCTCTACTGGTCTCTGAAATTACATGTAATTAGAACATGGGGAGCACCCGGCCCAGCCAAGGACTCTTGCTGGAATCAGGTCCCCTGGGTGCAGGAGGAAGTGGCTTGAGGCTTAAAGTGGAGTCTCTGTGAGAATGGGGCCCAGGCAGGGAGGACAGCCCCCATCCCAGCTGGTTCTGCCCTTGCAGACTCCCCGGAGACTGCCATGTGTGGGGCAGCCTGGCTACTCCTCTCATTCAAGGCAAGGGGTCCTTCCTCAGTATCCCAGAGCAGAGACCAAAGCCACCATTGGCTTGCCACATTAAGGTTGTATCAAGTCCAGAAAATAATCCCCCAGGGACACTGGTTCCCAAGGCCCACACGAGGATAGACGGGACAGGTGGGCACCCATGCTGTAGCTGATGGGGGCAAACTGAGGCCTGAAGGCCCTCTTTCCACATTTTTCTCCTTTCGAAAACAGGTCTTGAGTTCTTTTTCTGACTTTGTTCACAGTACAAACAGTGAGTTTGGCGGCTACCAGGCACCTCAGAGTCCAGTTTGAGCCCCATGTTCCGGGGGCCAAAGAGGAAGGATTGGAGTGGTCACAGAGGCTCTGGAGCAGAAGTGCCAAGCTCCCTTCCCTGCCACCACGCTGCCCTGCCAGGCTCTGCACAGAGACCATGACCTGAGGTAAAGTGACCATACTGCTGGTGTCAGAGCCTACACTCTGATACTGGCCACTCAGACCCCTGGACCATGACACATGGGACTTCCATTGCCATGTCAGTTGGGGCCCTACACAGTAACGATATCAGGGACAAGGGTGAGCAGCAGCCAGGGGTTTGGTACAAAGTCACTCATCTGATCCATTGTGCCCATCAGCTCCAGCCTGGCTCTGTCCTCTCTGCTAGTACTTGGACACGTGGGAGAATCTGAGTGTGGGCTGAGCCACTGAAGTGAGGATTAGGGAATTAGAGCCATCTGGGCCAAGGACACTATTGTTTCACCTCCCCAGGTGGGCCCCACAGCCTGGCACCATGCCCTGAAGAAACCCAGGGATAGACCTGGCTCCGAGAAGCAGTGGTTTTCCATTCCAGGCTCCCTCCTCCCTGGTGGTGATGAGAGGAATATTGGCCAGACCCAGGGTGCCCAGAACAGCCCACTTTCCCAAGCTCTGACAAGGTGAGTTCTCCCTGAATGGATGAAGTGGGTTATTCCTGGATGGAGAAGGTGAGTCCTCCATGGTTGGAGAAGATAGATCCTCCCTGGATGGAGGAATTTAATCCTCCCAGAATGGAGAAGGTGGGTTTTCCCTAAATGGATGAAGTGAATCCTCCCTGGGTAAAAAAATAAATAATTTTAAAAAGGTAAGTCCTCCCTGGATGGAGAAAGTAGATCCTTCCTAGAAGGAGATGAGTCATCCCTGAATGAAGAAGGTGGGTCATCCCTAGATGTAAAAGGAAGATCCTCCCTAGGTAGATAAGGTGAATACTCCCTGGGTGGAGAAGTTCAACCCTGTGTATCCTCTGTATGAAGCAGTGGTGACCCTAGGCTGAGGAGCTTGACCCTAAGAGCCCTCTAGGCCCATCTCAGGGTCTCAGGTGTCTTCTATAAGCTGTGATGTCAGGCAGCCCAGCATGGGGCTGGAGGCAGTAGTAAAGCCACAAGCCTTGTGAATGAGGGAGCTGGTGATGGGGCAGACAGCAGTGAGGGCTTCATCAAATTATAATGGCTTCATTGCCTGCTTTTCAGCTGCCAACTGTGGTAATTAGGGTTCTCCTAGCAGAGGATAGGGGCCAGGACAGCCAGAGGGAATCTCTGGAAGGGGCTATAGGATAAACACAAACTGGAAACCACTGAATGGGTGTGCAGATGCTGCAGTGCATTTAGACTCAGATTTCTCCCTCCTCACTGAATTTGGCAGACACAAAGCTGGTGTCTGTGCCTGAACAACTCTTCCTCTGCGTAAGGGTGGGATGGGCAGCCTCCATGGACCTCAAAGCTCAATTCTCACCCCTACCACCCTGCAACTTTCTCCCAGGTCATGAAGGGGTATGGTTTAAGGGAAGGGGGCATGGACACTTTGAGGAAACTGCTAGGCAGTTCCAACTGCTCTGACAAGGATGTGGTAGCGAGGTGAGAATGACTGCCCCACCCAAACACAGGTGGACGCTGCTTGGTGGCAGGCTGCCCATCCAAGCCTTTGGTCAGGCTGGACCTGAAGCCAACCTCCGCCAGTCACACGCCCTGCAGTGTTTACCTGGACAAGACACTGTTCCCAGGGACTACACATAATTTACATCCTTAACTGCAGGGAGGAGGCAGCAAAGACGTCACAGGCTCCTAAAAGGTTTGTTCCACTCCGTGTCTCCATATACTGACTCATGAGGAAGCTAGAGGGTAGTGGGTGGAGTGGGGCTACAGAAGGAGCACGGAGAGTGCACGCAGAAGAAAGAAAGAACTACTGTTGAAGGAAGGGAAAAGAGAAAGCCCTGTTCCCCAAAGTGAACCATCCAAGCCCCACCCCATCCTTATTCATCTCCTGCGACAGTGAATAATGCCTCAACCTGGCTGAACCTTAATACCCAACTTTTGGGTCTGACACCAGTCTCAACGTTGCCATGAAGGTAGTTTTCAACTGTGAGTAGATGACTCTGAGTGTGGGTAATGATGCCTTGCAAGAAAAGACTGAGGTCTTTAAGAAGGAAGGGATTACTCTGCTTCCAGAAGCTTCTGGACTCAGTCACGGCCTCAACTCTGCTCTCAATCTCTCTGTGCTCACCTGCTCCACAGATTTCAGTCTTGCAGACCTCATCATTTGATGAGCTGACTCTTGAGAGTAATATTCATGGACCACCTTGCACGGTTCAACCACCTCCCCCTACTCAGGGTGGGAGGGAGTTGTGCAGCTCTGTTCAATCAAAGCAGCTTTGTGGGCCCTCTCCTCCACAAGCTCCCCTCTTCTCCCTGCCCTATGTTGACCCCCATGTGACCACATTACTGTTTACTGTATCAGACATACATATTGTCTCTGGCCATTCCCCATGATGCCATACGGTCAGTTCAACTGTTAGCACCATTTACAGAAGGGGAAAGTGAGTCACCAAGAAACTTGTGCTCGGTTGCTGGGACAGAGTCACATTGGGAACAAGAAATAAAGCTGTTTTAACGCTCATGCTGCTGATCGTTGACCCTCTACTTGCCGTCCTGCCAAGCACTCCAACACCAAGCTGCCTAGTCTTTGCCAGCGGGATTTAGCTGGAGTAGGGGCCGATAGCTACACCATGGCAAACAGAAAGAGGATAGACCTAGAGACGCCAGTTTCCAGTCCTCCTAGGCTCCTGAGGGAAATTTAGGCCTAGTAGCTCCATAAGGAAAGACCAGCAGGACCTGCCAGCCGTCTCCCCAGGGTCTCCCCTGAGACCTGGGAAAGGCAAGCTTAGACCCACTGCCTGGGTTGTCAAAGGCCTAGAAGACTAGAAATGGGCAGATGTGCCCTTACATACCCTCGTCTAGGTTTCCAAGAAGGATGTCAGCCAGCACAGAATGTAAAGGCTGAGTGAGGAACTAATAGAGGGCTTTGTCAAGCCAGTAGACCCAACTGGGTGGCAGGGCACTGGGCAAGCTGCTAGGGAGGCAGTCTCCCTGCCTCCAGGGCTGTCAGGCAGGACACTACCCTTCAGGGAGTTCAGCCATTCTGGAACAGCTACCCACTTCTCCCAAGATTTGTCCAGGAGTCACAC
>PVHP010045233.1:0-14342 GCA_004024765.1 Zapus hudsonius | reverse complement strand
AGAGAGAGAGAGAGAGAGAGAGACCCTACCTCAAAAAAAAAAAACCAAAAACTGTTTTTGGCCTCAAGCTTTTTTTTAAAAAGAATTTTATTTTTTATATGTTTTGATTTTTTTATTTTTTGGGTTTTTCGAGGTAGGGTCTCACTCTAGCCCAGGCTGACCTGGAATTCACTATGTAGTCTCAGGGTGGCCTCGAACTCAAGGCGATCCTCCTACCCCTGCCTCCCAAGTGCTGGGATTAAAGGCGTGGGCCACCACGCCCGGCTTATATGTTTTTATTAAAAATACTTTTGTTTGCAAGGAGAGACAGTGAGAGAGAATAAGAAAGAGGGTGGGCACCAGGGCCTGGTGCTGCAGACAAACTCCAGACACATGCTCTTATGTGTGCATCTGGCTTAGGTGGGTCCTGGGAAATCAAACCCAGGCTGTCATGCTTTGCAAGCAAACATCTTTAACAGCTGAGCTCTCTAGCCCCCGAGCCTTTTTAAAAAAAAAGTTTTGCTTGTGTGTATGGGTGTGTGGGAGGGGTAAACACGGGTATGTGCGCAGGCAGCACCCCATGTGTTGGCCTGTGGTGGCCAGAACAGAGGAGCTCTCAGGCCCTCATGCTTCCACCGGAAGTGCTCTTAACTGCTGAGCCTTGGCTGGTGTCTTGGCGACTCATGGAGAAGGTTAGCCTCTGCTGATCCTGCTGTCATCCAGATGTCTTGTCCCACAATGGATTGGGGGTCCCCATACAGAGTATGAAGGCGCACCTCAAAAAATGTCCGTAATTTTAATGGAAGCTAATAGCCAACATCCATCTAGTGACTCTTGTACGTCAAGGCAGATTCTAGGCTCAGGGCAAAAATGACTCAGTTGCTTTTAGTTAGAGGCATGTGCTTTAATTATTCCTACCTGACCAAAAAGTTCCCAAAGTCCTGTGGGTGAGATCCCGTGGTTAGCAAATCCAGCAGCCTTGCCTGGCCCAGAGAGCAGTCCTTGACCTCCGCCTCTCTCTCAGCAACAGAGATGGGGAGCTACTTTCCTCCCCGGGAAACACAGAGAGGCTGGGGACTCTTGTGGGTCCCAAGTTCATGAAGACTTCCTTCAGCCTTCCCTTACGAGTCCCATTGGGGTTGGGGTGTGACTTATAGGTACTATGGAATTTTTGGGGATGTTATAAGCTCTAATTGGAGACTATGAAGGGCCTTCCCAGCTGAAATCCATGGTTGTGGTGGCCCAAGCCTTTAAATCCCAGCACTCTTGAACCTGAGATAGGAGGATCCTTGTGAGTTCAAGGCCAGCCTGGGCTAGAGTGAGATTCTGCTTCAAAAAACAAGACGAGGCTGGAGAGATGGTTCAGTGGTTACTGAATTCACTATGTAGTCTCAGGGTGGCCTGGAACTCACTGCGATCCTCCTACCTCTGCCTCCCAAGTGCTAGGATTAAAGTTTTGTGCCACCACGCCTGGCCAGGTGAGGTGGTGTTTTGAGTCAAGGGTCTAAACCTGAAGTCCAGGCTGGCCTTGAACTCCAGAGCTTGTGTTAACCTCCTGAATGTTGGGATTACAGGTGTATACCACCACTCCCAGTAACCCCCAAACTTTAGGGTTCCCTTCTTTTGCCCTACAAGTATGGCCTTGAAGAAGAACTATGGCAGGTTCCCCAGCTCTTTATAAGGCCCCCTAATGAAAATGATCTGTTTGGCCTCGAACTGACCTCTCACCCAGTGCTGGGGTCCCCTCCGATGAGAGTGGTTGCCAGTGTGCCTGGGAAGGCCTTGTGAGCTCAGATTTGCACATGGCGGGGGGTTGTCATTGGGTCAGGGCTCTGGACTTCCTGGCTGCCACTATGGGCAGGTGGCTTATCCCCTTGAAACCTCAATTTCCTGCCAGTGCAGAGTTATGTGAGATGACGCATGGGAAGTATGCACGTCAGTGTCCCCTCCACGGTGAACATCACGACAGGCAGGCTGCTTTTATTATCACTAATATTTGGCTTACCCCAGGAGGCCTAGGGCTCAAGGAAGTGCTAACACGGGGAGCTGCCTAAGGTCAGTGGGTGTTTTCCAGTGGAATCTAGTCAGTTTAGACAGCTTCTTATCTTGGAATCATTTGGTCTATGCCCAGAATGGGGAAATGAATGACAATTAAATAAACAAGGGCCAGTGTGTATGTATGTGTGTGTTGGGTGTGTGTGTGGCGGGTATGGGAGCTGGCCAGGCCCTAGTTAGCTAACGCTTTAACCTCATCATGCTCTCTTGGGGGCCATTAGGCCCATCCCTACCAGGAAGCACAGTGTCCCCCCAATCCCTGTGTTCACCCAGTCCAGCCCCTTCCACCAGCCCTGAGGGCCCAGCAAATAGCTGTGGATTAACAGTTGGGGTGGGTGAGCAAGGCCAGGCAGACTTGATGAGGTCAGCCTCATAGGTACCCTGGAATCAGGGCTCAGTGAGCTGATTCCCCTTCCTCCATTTCCATTTCTTTGGGCACCTAACTTCCTTTTCATTGTGCCCCCCACTTCCTGGGAATCCTGATTCGGCTCCTTACCAGAGCCTAGGCAAAGTCTGCAGAGACTCAGGATTGTGGGGAGATGGCTGACCTGCCAGAGGGCATGTGGTAGGAGCTGCCTTGAGCCCAAGCAGACTGGGAGGAGCCTAGGGCACCTTGGGGAGAGGTGGTAGCCAAGGGGTAGTGAGCTATGCTAGCGGAGTCACTTCACTTCAACTCTTAGGATGGGGAGCACGTGCATTAGACCTTGAAAGACCCCCACAGAAGTCTTTCTCTCAGCCAGGAGCCAGAAAAAGAGCTCCAGCAGGTCAAAAATTGTTCTTTAGGGGCCATGGTGGCGCACGCCTTTAGTGCCAGCACTCAGGAGGCAGAGGTGGGAGGATCAGAGTGAGTTCAAGGCCAGCGTGAGACTACAGTGAACTCCAGATCAGCCTGGGCTAGAGCGAGAGCCTACCTTGAAAAAACAAAACCAAAACAATTGTTTAGAGTATCCCTGAAGGTATGTGTCTGGTAAGATGTAAGACAACACTCTTATGCCCTTGCCAAACCAGCTCAGCAGAGCAATACTCTGGGCCTAGAACTTTCTGTGTCATAATCTGATTGCAGGGTTACCTATTGGTCAGTAAGGTAGTTTTTTTGTTTGTTTTTCGAGGTAGGGTCTCACTTTATTTAGCCCAGGCTGACCTGGAATTCACTATGTAGTCTAGGCTGGCCTTGAACTCACAGAGATCCTTCTACCTCTCTACCTCCTGAGTGCTGGGATTAAAGGTGTGCACCACCATGCCTGGCCTTTCTTTCTGTGTCAAATTTTGTCTTTCAGGCCGGGCATGGTGGCGCATGCCTTTAATCCCAGCACTCGGGAGGCAGAGGTAGGAGGATCACCATGAGTTCAAGGCCACTCTGAGACTACAGAGTGAATTCCAGGTCAGCCTGGACTAGAGTAAGACCCTACCTCGAAAAAAACCAAAACCAAAAAAAAAAAAAAAAAAAAAAACCCACAACAAAAAATTTTGTCTTTCATATCCTTCTGCTCTGTCAAACACACCAGTACATTTCTTTTAAAATCAGCTTTGAAATATTTTTTAAAAATGGCAGGGGAGGGAATGGAGGCCAGCCTGGGACTACATAGTGAATTCCAAGTCAGCCTGGGTTAGAGTGAGACCCTACCTCAAACAAAACAACAAAAAAATTAAAGGTATTATGAATAAGCCATATGGAAACCTATTTGTTTGCTAGCTAATCTATATGTTAAAAAAGAGAGAGTTTGGGCAGAAGTACATTGTGGGGTGGGGAATGCCGAAAATTTAGGGCCAGGGTAGGATGCCTTTCAATGTTACTGGTCAGGAAGGCCTGTCCCACCCACCGACATTCCGGGTTCTTGCAAGGCTCTTGGTTGTCCGTGTGCACTAGAGGGTAAGAGCCTGTTGCTGAAGCTTGGGCTGCAGGTCACTGAAATCCAGCTGGAGCTGAGCTGGAACTCCTCCCTGTTGATGCTGGAAAGAGCCCTGCAGCCTGGCTCTACCAGCAGTGGGCGCTGTATCAGTGGGATCTTGAATTACCCTGCGTTGTTTTCCTCAAAGGACCGTGGGGGCTCCTGAGCTTGGAACTGTGGAGGGATGTCTGCTCTGTTTAGTGCTAGATGTCTGAAGTGGGTCTGATGCTTGGTTTCCCGGTATCAGACCACCTGATGAGACTGTGAGCAAGACCTCTGCTCCTCTCTGCTGAGACCCTGAGCCCACCATGCAGGTGGTGCTGGAGGAGTCTGGGAGACCCCAGGGCTGCCCAGTTAAGGGGAGTACCCACAGACATACTGAGTCTTCTGCCAGTGTCCCCTAGGAACTGGATGTCCCCAATAGGGGGACAGGATGTGGAATCCGGGAATAGGAGATAGTGGACACGTTTGCCTGGGGAGGGCTCCCTTAAGTTAAGCAAGCAGGAGCAAGGTGGGAGGAGATGGGGAAGTAGAGAGTTGGGGGGCTTCGCAGCATGGGAGGTTTTCACTGCAAGTCTGGTTTGAGCTCTGGGATGCCCCTCACCTATGAGAAGACCAGGTATAAAAGATGGGCTGGGAGGATGGCTCAGCAGTTATGCACTTGCTTGCAAAGCCAGCCGGGCAGGTTCATTTCCACACTAGTCTCATCAAGCCAGATGCGTAAAGTGGTACGTGTGTGTGGAGTGGCAAGAGGCCCTGGCACACTTCTCTCTCTTTCTCTCTTCCTCACAATAAATAAATTAAAATATTTAAAAAGAAAATGCCAAAGGGCCGAGCCAGAAATGAAGACGTTCAAGCCACTTGCCTCTGCTCTCAAAGAAGCCACACTCTCAATGGAGCCCCAGATAACAGTGCTGAGCCCAGGGCTCTGGCTGACAGCCAGCCAGCCCGGGCAATGCCAGCTTCCCAGTTTCTCAGGGGACTCTGACGTGTGAGAACCACCAGCCCGGAGCCTTCCGAGTCTGTCCCTCTTGGTGAGCAGTGAGCCGGGGCCCACAGGAGACAGAACCCCAAAGCAGCAGTGGATGCACTTGACTTTCCCACTGAAGTATGTGAGGAAGCAGAGGTGGTCGCTGGCAGCACAGAAACTGGGTGGCACCTGAGAGCGAAGGAGGGATGGTAAGGGGCGCTGAGGGCCAGGCAAGGTAACTGACACCCTGGCGACTCTAGCTGGCAGCTCAAGGCAGAGATGGTTTCAAGTGTCAGCAAACCAACTCAAAGTAACTCAAGCAGAAGGAATTTAACGAACAGCACCCAGGAGGCTGAGGTGAGAGGATCGCTGTGAGTTCAAGGCCAGCCTGGGCTACAGTGAGACCCTGCCTTGGAAAAACAAATCAAAAAAGAAATTCAACAGAGGGCTAGAGATGGCTCAGTAGTTAAAGGCATTTGCTTACAAAGCCTGACAGCCTGGGTCCAGTTCCCCAGTACCCACCAAGCCATACCCACAAAGTGGCCCATGCATCTGAAGTTCCTTTGCAGTGGCAAGAGGCTCTGGCATGCCCAGTTCCTCTCTCTTGTTCTCTGTTTCTGCTTGCAAATAAGTAACTATTGAAAAAAAATAAATTTAACAGAAAGCTTTCCCCTCCACAGCCCACACTTGTCCTGCCTACCAATCCTTCTTTCATGAAGAGAGGAGAAAGGCAGGCTTGGGATGGCATCAGACATCTATCACCCATCTTGAATTTCTTTTCCTCCCAGAGAGAGACTTTTATTGGTCTCACTCCATCTTGTGCCCCATCCAGGCCTGAGTTATGGCTCCTCTGCTGTGGATGGCACAGGTCCTGAGATCCAGGAGGAGCCCGTCCTTCAACAGGCACCTTGGAGATGCCTGGACCAGGCTTGCCACTCATGCCAAGCCCCAGAGCTCAGAAGGAAGGGGTAGTGCTGTGTGGGAAATGTCTGCAGTGGTGGGAAGGGAGCCCCAGGCTAGCCAGCGGAAGGTGGGCACATGCCTTCTGTGGGCTGGGCAGCTTTCTGGCCCCTTTTTGTGCCCAAGCAAGCTACTCTGGGGACAGCCAAGGCCACCCATGACCTTGATGTGGAGCTAGTCACGTGGATGTGGAGCTGGGCAGCCACACAGGCTAGAATTGAGAAGCCCAGGATCCAGGGGAAGGTAAGCCTCCAAAGAGGCCTGGCAGAAGAGACCAGGAAGATGTGGAAGGGCTGATGGGCACTGTCTATGTTCTGGGCCTGTGCCCAGACTCCTATCTATCGGCAGGGGCCTTTATGAGTATACACAGACACACACACACACACACGTTCACTCATACCCTGACACGACCACATCCACAGTTATATATGTGACCCCGACGGCGAACATACATACGCACCTAGGCATTCTCTCGTTCATAGCTCAAGCTAGTCCTATACGCACACAGACATGCACACAGAAGTAGATACATTCACACTCCCGAGATACTTGCACACATGGGAACATAGAAACACATGCCCATGGCCAGCAACTCTGCTGTCACTGAAACCCTGCTAGGCCCTTGGGAACAGGCCGGGACCAGGCAGGTCCCTTTTACCCATCCCCAAGTCCTCAAGTTTTTGCCCACCCCAGGACTCCCTGTACATGGTCCAGGAGCCCTCAACACAGCCGACCTCGCCCCCAGCCCTGATCTCTAGCTCTCCAAGACCATTACAGTACCTTCTGGGGAAGGGAGTGAGGGATGGAGATGAATGAACAGCCCAGACCACCTGCAGGAGAGCCCAGCAGGGAGGAAGGGCAGTCTCCTTACAGCCATAGTCAGAGGATAACAATGCTGCTACTGCAAAGAATCCTGGGAGCCCAGGCAGGTTTGCAAGGCCCCAGCCTCACCCCCAGTCCGCCCATCCCACCTCACCCTGACACACATTCACGGAAGGGTGGGCAGCTGGGCCCAGGCTGCCCCCTCCCCCAGCCACCAGTGAGTCACATCCCTGCCCGCCAGGCGGCCGGCATGGGACACACAGCCGCCTTTCAGCCCCTAGGCCTCAAACACTAGCTTAGTCTTTCTCCCTGCCTGGCACCTCCCCCTCCGGCCTGCCCGCTACCCTCCCAGGCTGGCAGCTCGGCCCCATGCTGAGGCTGTGTGGGCCTTCTTCCCTCCAGAGCACAGGGCTCCCTGTCTCTCGTCACCAGGCTCCTTGCCAAACCAGCCCTGAATGGCTGCCTTTTCACCGATCAGAGCCTGGCCAGGTGCATTCTGGGCAACCCTGCTCTGTGATGGTCCGCCAGAAATCTCTGCTTGAGACTGCTACCCAGAGGTGTCTCCCAGCCTCTGTCAAAGCCTGTCTACACACACACACACACACACACACACACACACACACACACACCTCTTCCTAATGGTGTCCCAGGAGTCCTAATTAGACTGGTAAGACACAGACTTTTAGTTCCATTTTACAGAGGTGAACACTGAGGCTCAGAAAAAAGGTTAGCCAGGTTAGGGATTTATTTAGCTCAGTGGATGAGCGGTTGCCTAGTAAGTGCAAGGCTTTAGGTTTGGTCCTCAATGTGTGTTGGGGGATTAAAAAAAGAAAAGGAAAAGGTTGGCCACCCTGTGAAGTACAGCTAGGTCCCCGGCCATAGACCTGTAACAATCCCACCTGACGGGATTGCAGTGGAAGAGACAGGGTCCCCAGCACCTGGAGAAAGAGACACAGGTGGCACCTTGTGAAGATGACCTTGGCCTTACTTCTGGGCTTCGAATCCATCACTCCCCTTCTTTTAGTAACAGACTTTGCCCCTGGACCGCTGGGTCTGGCTGCGCTGATCCCCGTACCTCCACTTCTCCTGCATGCTGGGAGGGGAGGGATGGGCCAGCCTCTGCTCTTCCCTGGGAGAGCGTTCTGACCACTGGACATCCTGAGGACGTGCATCACAACTAAGCAACCCAGAGCCAAGGAGAGGAGTGGGAGCAGGGCTGGACTCCCGAGCCAGAACCCTGTGGTGGCCAACGAATGCCTCTTATACTGTGGGCAAAAAGGCCTTTGTGGGTGTAATTCAGGTCATGGACCTTGAAGTGTGAGGGGTGGGGGGTGCAGTCAGCTTTTGGGTGCTGGCACTAAGGACCCAACAAAAAGCAGCTTGTGGAAGGAAAGGGTTTATTTTGGCTTATGCAGTTGAGGGGAAGCTCCATGATGGCATGAGCAGAGGGTGGTCATCACCTCCTGGCCAACATCAGGTGGACACATTAGCCCCTAACTCACAGGAACTGTTTCTAACACAGGAAGGAAGGTCAGAGAGACTTGAGTTGGCAAAGGCTCCGATCGCCTACCCAGGCTGAAAGGTAGGGACACCCATGCAGATGTGAGAACCGAGAGAGGCAGTGAGGAGTGAAAATGGGGCCCCTCCCCACCTCCAAGGACTGGGGAACCTGAATCCCATAACCTCAAGGAGCTGGTTTCTGTCAGAGCCCGGCTGGCTGGCACTTGGGCTTTGATTGCATAAAACCCTGCAGAGACCTGTGAAAATCCTGAGCCTCAAGTGTGCGACCTTCAGTCACAAGCTCGACTGCATGCAGAAGTGAGCACGGTCTGGCCAGCTGCCACCCTTTCATCTGTGATTTTTTGTCACCCACGCTGAAGAATCGGACTGTCATTACCTGTTTCCTTCACTGTCTTCCACACAGCATGGCTTGTGGGGGGACGGGCGTTGTTACAGTCAGTTTCTGGGTGCTGGCTCAAAGGACCCATCAAAAAGCAGCTTGTGGAAGGAAAGGGTTTATTTTTGGCTTACACATTTGAGAGGAAGCTCCATGATGGCATGAGCAGAGGGTGGACAACAGCAGCAGAGGGTGCCTAACACTGGTAAGGGGAAGCTGCCTAGAACCCCATAAGCCCGCCCCCAACAATGCACTACCTCCAGGAGGCTCCAATTCCCAAGTTGCCATCAGCTGGGGATCAAGCATCCAGAAGACACAAGTTCATGGGGGACACCTGAATTAAACCACCAAAGGAGGGGACAGTGAACTCCGAGCATGGCATAGCAAAGACCCCTCCAGGGCTCTGGAGCCTTCAAAGACTTGAAAAGGCTCTTCTAGAATGTCTAGGTCTGTACCTTCCTCCCAGGATGGGCCTTTTCTCCATCCCAGCAGCTCTGAGTTCACTGGGGAGGGAGTCAAGCAGAAGTTCCTTGTCTGTGAACATTCTAGAACAGCTGAGGCTAAACTCACCAAGGCTGGCTGGTTAATGCTCAGAGAACCCTGTCTCCAAGGAAGACAACAGCAGCAAGGCTGCTCAGACTAAGGCTGGTGGCTTTACTTAGAATCCCCTAGAACCTCGCTCTGCACAGAAGGAAGGAGGAGAGAAGGAAGGAAGTTGGGGAGGGACAAAGGAAAAAAGAGATAAGAGATTGCTGATTTTTCTTTTTTTTTTTTTTTTTTGATTTTGTTTTTCAGACGGCGTCTGGCTTCATACTTACTGTGTAGATGAGGCTGGCCTTGAACCCTGAGCCTCCTTCCTCTATCCCCCCAATACTGGGATTACAGGTGTGCACCACCACTACTGATCCAGTTTTCACCTAATGGCAGGAAGCGAGAACATCTGAGCCCTAAAGTGACCATTTGCTGCCTAACCTCTGCCCCAGGGCTCCTTCTGGAAGCTCTGGTTGATTGCTTCAGCACCTCCTTCTGGAAAAATCACAAGGATCACCAGCTGTCTCCCATGGGTCCCTTAAGCAGCACTCTGGAGCATGGCCCCCCAAATCCCTTTCGGCCTGTATCTTGCCTCCCTCCCCTGGCTTCCTTCGTCCCTCCCTCCATCCCTTCATCTGCCCATCACAAGCGGCGATACAGCATGAACGGTATACAGACCTGGTGCCAGGCACTGAGAGGGAAACGAACATTTCTGAGATACAGCACCAAAACATGATTCATAAGAGAAAAAAGCTGATAAATTGGATTTCAGCCAAATCAAGAACTTCTGCTCTTTGAAAAATATTTGAGAGAGTAAAACATTCCTTTTAAAATCCAAACATCAGGTCCATCCAAGATTTGCAACAGGCTGGATCAACAAGATTAACATGTGAATAGGTAATCTTAATTTGATATATAATATCAGGAATGTAATTCAAATTCAATTCTTTTTAATAAATTGGTACATTTGTTTATGTCGCCATGTCTCATGATGTCAAGGTTAAAGTTAAGTTCACTGATAATGTTCTACTCATGATAACATTTATTAAAGCTGGCTTTAAAATGCTTTAAAAATTGGGCTGGAGAGATGGCTCAGCGGTTAAGGCACTTGCCTCCAGTGCCTAAGGTCCCAGGTTCAATTCCCCAGGACCCACATAAGCCAGACACACAAGGTGGTGACCCTGGTGCTCTCTCCCTCTCTCTCTCTCTCTCTCTCTCTCTATCTCTGTATTTCTCTGCTTGAAAATGAATAAATAAAATATTTTTAAAAAATCAAGCCAGGCATGGTGGTTCATGCCTTTAGTCCCAGCACTTGGGAGGCAGAGGTAGGAGGATCTCAGTGAGTTTGAGACCATCTTGAGACCACATAGTGAATTCCACATCAGCTTGGGCTAGAGCGAGACCCTACCTCGAAAAGTCCAAAAAAAAAAACAAAAATTCAATCAAGATAGCTATGTTGGGCTGGAGAAATGGCTCAGCCATTAAGATGCTTGCCTACAAAGCCTAAGGACCCAAGTTTGATCCCGCAGAACCCACGTAAAGTCAGATGCACAAAGTGGCTCATGCACATGGAGTCAGTTTTTAGTGGCTGGATGCCCAGCGTGCTTGATCCCCAGCTGATGGCAATTTGGGAATTGGAGGCTCCTGGAGGCTGTGCATTTTGGGGGGCGGGTTATGGGGGTGTGTTATAGCCAGCTGGCCCTTGCCAGTGTCTGCTGCTGCTGTCCAGAGTCTCTCTCCCTCTCTCTCTCTCTTCCCCTTCCTTTCTCCCTTCTTCCCTCCCTCCTATCTCTCTCTGCTTACAAACAAATAAATAAAAATATATTTTAAGCCGGGCGTGGTGGCGCACGCCTTTAATCCCAGCACTCAGGAGGCAGAGGTAGGAGGATCTTTGTGAGCTCGAGGTCAGCCGGAGACTACGTAGTGAATTCCAGGCCAGCCTGGGCAACAGTGAGACTCTACCTCAAAAAACGAAACCAATAAATAAAGAAAGAAAGAAGGTTTGAGGGCCGGAGAGATGGCTCAGCGGTTAAGGCATTTGCCTCTAATGCCTAAGGCCCCTGGTTCAATTCCCCAGGACCCACATAAGCCAGACCCACAAGGTAGTGGCCCTGGTGCGCTTCTCTCTCTCTCTCTGCTTGAAAATGAATAAATAAAACATTAAAAAAAAAGAAGGTTTGAATGGGAGCTGGGGACGTAACTCAGATGGTATAATGCTTGACTAGCGTACATGAAAGCCTGGGTTCACTCTCCTCTAGTGATGCACACCTGTAACCCTCATGCTTGAGATGTGAAGGAGGTAGGAAGACCAGAAATTCAAGGTCATTGCCAGCTACATAGAAAGTTCAAGGCCATGGCTGGAGAGATGGCTCAGCAGTTAAGGATCTGGCTTGAGCTGCTTGAGAATCCAGGTTCAAATCCCTAGTACCCACATAAGGCCAGATGCACAAAGTGGTGTGTGCATCCGTACTTTCTTTGCCAGAGGCCCTGGCACCCTCATTCTCTCTCTCTGCTTGCAAAAAAAAAAAAAAAAAAGTTTAAGACCAGCCTGGGCTATATAAAACTTAAAAAAAAAACAACAAAAAACAGGAAGCCAGGCGTGGTAGCTCACTCCTTTAATCCCAGCATTTGGGAGGCAGAGGTAGGAGGGTCGAAGTGAGTTCAAGGCCACCCTGAGACTACATAGTGAATTCCAGGTCAGCCTGGACTAGAGCGAGACCCTACCTCGAAACACCAAAAGAAAAGAAAAAACCCAGGAGCGAGCTGGGGAGATGGCTCAGTGGGTAAAAGCATTTGCTATATAAGAATGATAAGCTGATTTAGGATCCCAAGAACCCACTGACGCTGGGCACAGTAGACAATGTCTGTGATCTCCAGCCCTCCTGTGGGGAGCTGGGAAGTAGAAATAGGAGAACCCCAAGCGCCCTCCCTCCCTTTTTTTATATATTTCTTTATTTTTAAAAATATTTTATGTATTCATTTTCAAGCAGAGAGATACAGAGAGAGAACACCAGGGCCACCACCCTGTGGGTCTGGCCTATGTGGGCCCTGGGGAATTAAACCCGAGTCCTTCGGCACTGGAGGCGAGTGCCTTAACCCTTGAGCCATCTCTCCAGCCCCCGCCCTCCCTTTTTTTCCAGGCTGTCCTTGAACTTTATTTTTAAAACTTTATTGATAGCTTCCACAATTATAGACCATAAACCATTATGACTCCCTCCCCACCCTCCCTCCTATCTCTTCCTCTCTCAATTGGGTCCTGTTTTGTTTCGGTGTCATCATCTTTTCCTCCCATTATGTGTAGCTATTATCAGGCACTGCGAGGTCATGAATGTCAAGGCCATTTTGTGTCTGGAAGTTGGTGTTGTGAGCAGTCCTTCCCTTCCTTTGGCTCTTACAATCTTTCTGCCACCTCCTCCACAATAGACCCTGAGCCTCGGGAAGTGTGGTAGAGCTGTCCCAGTGCTGACCAGTCCATTTCTTCTCAGCACTGTGGTGTCTATCCCAGTGGTGGTCCCTGGCGTCTCTTGAGATGGCCTCTGGTCTCGGCATCCAGGTTGAGTCTGACGTTTGGGCTGGCTGCCTCTGGGAATCTGCTGTTTGGATCGGCTGAGCTGGGTGCCCGTGGCTCTGGGTGCTGGTCCTTGGGCTCCTGCTCTCCTCTTTGTGGTGCTCCCTGGCCCGTTCCAGCTGCCTCCTTTGGGGTTTTGACTTTGCGAGGCTGGGCTGAGCGGAGAATTTTCTCCCCAAGGCTCAGGCAGGTGCCCAGCGTAGCTCCTGGCTGAACGCTGGAGCTGACATCGCCCGCTGGGTGCTGGGCGCTGGGTGCCAGAAGCCCCAGGTCTCTCCTAGTTCTCTGCTGAGGCTAAAACCTCCCCCTCACCTTCAGTTTGGGGCAGAAGAGTGTATTCTGCAGCCTCTGCCTTCTTTCCCTCCCTCGTTGCTTTAGCATGGCCACAATGTCCCCATCGTAACCAGGACTCTCCTGTCCTTGACCTTGATCGTCCTGCCTCTACTTCTCAAGTGCATTATAGGCATGGCCGAGCCTTTGGGTTTTTGAGATGTGGTCTCACTATGCAGCTTGGGTTGGTCTTGAATTCTCAGTCATTCCTCAGCCTCCAAGTGCTAGGATTACAGATATGTGTCACTATGCCTAGCAAGACAGCAAGACAGATTCTTTTATTTCCAGGCAGGGTCTCGCCCAGGCTGACCCAGAATTCACTATGTAGTCTCAGGCTGGCCTGGAACTCACAGAGCTCCTCCTACCTCTGCCTCCTGAGTGTTGGGACTAAAGGCTTGCGCCACCACGCCCGGCTCGCCTAAGTATTTGCCAAATACCAAGAAAATATCCACCCATACAAAGACCATAGGTAAATGTTAATAGCATCTCTGTTTTATTTTATTTAATTAATTAAAATTTTGAGACAGAGTCTTGCTCTGCAATCTAATTGGCCTGGAACTTGGCATTTAGACCAGGTTGGCCTCGAATTTGCAGCAATCCTCCTACCTCAGTGTCTTGAGATTACAGGTGTGTGCCATCACGCTGGTCTACATACTTTTTTTTGTATATATGTGGTGTTTGAGTGTGTGTGTGTCTGTGGTCTTAATCACTTGATGCCTTACTTTTTGTGACAGGTGTCTCACTGAATCCAGAGTTTACCGATTGCCTAGATGAACTGTCTGGCAATCCCTAGGGTTTCTCCTGTCTGTTTCCACAGCACTGGAACTACAGGTCCACCTGGAACTCACTCTGTAGTCCCAGGCTGGCCTGGAACGCACAGTGATCCTCCTACCTCTGCCTCCTAAGTGCTGGGATTAAAGGTGTGCACCACCACACCCGGTTTATACCAGGCACTGTATGTGGGTCCTAGGGACCTGAACTCAGGTCCTCAAGCTTACATGATTAGTACTTTATGCATCTCCCACTTCTAATTTATTTTTGATACATGATCTTGGTATTGTAGCCTAGGATGGCCTCACACTCACTATGTAGCCCAGGCTGGCCTTGAACTTGTGATTCTCCTGCTCAACCTCCTGAGTTCTGGAATTCCATCTTTATTTTTTGTTTTTGTATTAGCAAAATAGGCAAACACTTTGTTTCAGCTAAGAAGAGACGATATATAAGCCAGGGATCCCATGACATTTTATGGCCTAGTGACATCTTAGCGTCTTGGTTTGTGTAATTACATTCTGTGATATTTGCACACTGACAAAATTGCATAATACATTTCTCGGAATGCAT
>PVHP010045232.1:0-13761 GCA_004024765.1 Zapus hudsonius | reverse complement strand
AGAGAGGAGGGAGAGAGAGGGGAGAGAGGAGAGAGAGGAGAGAGAGGGGGGAGAGAGAGGAGAGAGAGAGAGAGAGAGAGAGAGAGAGAGAGAGAGAGAGAGAGAGAGAGAACACACCAACTTCCCGGTATTCCTGGTCCTCACACACTGAGCAGAAACTAAGGTTAGAATCTGGTGCAATGGAAGATGCAGAGGTAGGTCCTGCTCCTATTGAGTGACTGGGAGGTCGCCATCTCCTGGTCCAGGATAGGTGGGCTGCCATTCTGCCTCAGTGGAGCTCAGCACCTCAGCTGAAGCCATGCCTACAGACACACGGTTGAGTCTCCTGCAGCCTCCAGCACATACCAGACAGAGCCATTCATACAGCTGAAAAGTAACCAGGAGCCCCCCCCCCCACGGGGTGCTCAGTGCCACATGGAATGTGTGGTCAGGAACAGAATGACAACCGCTGCTCTGGAACAGATCACTTGACAGAGACTGCAGACTTCCTCAGCACTGGCTTGCTGCCATGCAAATGAAATAAAAAAAAATCAATACTCGTTGGTCTGCAGAACAGTGTGTTAACAATCACACTCCAAACAACTTATATAATACCTCACCCTGTACCTAAATAGCAGTGAATGTTTTTGTTCAGACACAAGGCAAAATAAACAAAGCGGGGGGAGGGGGGGATAAGGCAATTCTGCAGGTCCTCCTTCTGCAAAACCTTTCCAGGACTTCAATGAGAAGATAATCTTTCTGTGATTATGACCAAACCCTCTGGTTGCTTAGCAACACATAATTAAGGAATATGTTTTCAGATCCGCTTTGCAAGCCCAGCCATTATCAGATGAAATTACGGGAGCAACAAATGTCATCACCATGCAAATGAGTTGGTTGCAAAGAAAGAATGCTTGACTGTGAGAAGGAAGGCAGGGCTCTCAGAAAAAACGATCCGATTTCCCTTCCTCGAACACATGGATTTTAAAAAGTCAAAGTGTACGATCAGACATACAAAAAAAAAAAAAAAATCACGAGACAAAACTAGAATCTCTAGCAAGAGAAAAACAGAAGAAAAAAAAAAAATCCAGGCAGTTAGCCAGTCTCTGGAAAAATAAAGGGCCTGGAGGGCTGACAGTGGAGCAAGGCGGCCATGATGGTCACCTCATCACTGCCATCCCCCCAGGAAACTTGGGGTTCTGTCTCCAGGGTCACAATACCTAGCTCCTGAGCCCCCCATCTACAGAGACTTGAGAGGTCAGATCTGATGTTACCCCACCAACTCTATCATTAGATAATATAGATGCACCAGATGTTTAAAAAAAATTGCATTTTAAAAGAATTTGCTTCTCTATACATTGGTGGGGGAAGTGATGGACATTTTCAATTTCAGTCAAGGTATTTAAAATAAAAATAAAATAAAAATCCTGGCTGTTTGGAAGATGCCAACTATGGTGCCTAATTCGAGCTATGCAAATCAATCACATTTGACTCATGCATTTAAGAAAGCCACCCAGTAACCTTCCCCTTTCCTCTACCTGGAAACGTGCTCCTCCCTACAAGCAAGCAGAATTCCCAACAGTATTTTCCAAAACAAAGAGATCAACTTTGCTTGCCAAACCGGAAGCTCTTGCTTGGTTTAACCCACAACTCAGAGACATGCTCATTTTTATCTCTATGCTTTGGGCAAGGAATGAGGCTACACTGCTGGGCACTTTCAACTGAAAATGAACAGGGCACAATTTACAGAAAGCATCTGACCAAATACTCCCGGCTTCTCCAAAGCGAGAATCAGGCTGCCTTGTGCAAAGGGGGAATGGTCACCCAAAATGGTTTCCAAGCGTCTCCAGGAAGCAGCTATAAGAGAAACCTGTAAACCATCATCACTACTGTAAATGTGGCCATGCCCCAGCGGTCATCCTGATATGCAAACCGGTCGGACCCAAGAGAGAACAGGAGCCCTGGCCACTGTGACCCGCTGCTCTATTCAAGTGCACGTGCAGGTCTGCTCTCTGCATGACAGGTGGGGATCTGACATGCCCTTCTCACCCCGCACCCCATCCCCGAGGCCCCGGAGTTACTTGGCTCTGGAGTCAGCATGGTGGAGACGATGATGGGGGCCCCTGTCCGCCGAGCCACCTTCTGGTAGGCCGAGTGTGGGGTGTGGAGGCCTTGGCTGACCGGAGGCAGGGTCGATGGCTCCGTGGGCACCCCGGGTCTCCGGGTCTGGGGGCTGCCGTGGGGGCTGGGAAGCGGCGAGGCGGCCACGCCGCGCTCCCTCTTCAGCAGCTCCATGGGCACGGTGTACGCGGTGGAGTAAGCCGTCCTGGGGCCAGGGTGCAGGGGGCTCGGGGGGCCTGGGTTCGTCAAGGGCACCCCAGCTTGCGGGGGGTGTGAGGGGCCCAGCCGTGTCGTCAGGGAGCAAGGGGTAGGCGAGCTGTACCCAGAGTTGGAGGGGAAGGGGGGGACCTGGGCGCCCACCCCAGGGGCCGAGTAAGTGGCCGCCGTCTCCAGGAGGTGCTGGGAGGGCGCGCTGGAGGGACGGCGCCCCAGATCCGCCGCGCGGGGGGACCCGGCAGGGTGGGGCCGCAGGGCCGAGGCCCCCAGCGAAGCCGGGTCGCTGCGGTGGCTGAAGCTGCTGGAGCGGGTGCGGGGCGGGGGGCCCGCGCGGTCCTGCCGCCTAAACTGCATCTCCGCCCTGTAGCTGCCGGCCAGGCGGCTCAGGACGCGGGCCTGGCCCAGGTTGGGGGCGACGGACTTGATGTCAGCATCCTCCATGGTGGCTAGGACAGCCGGGGAGTCGAAACCTTGCTGCAACAGGGCTGCCAGCGTGGGCTCGGCCACACCCTCTGCCCGTAACAGTGCCAGGAATTCGGGGAGGACGCCCCTCCGGCCCCCAGGCCCTTGGAAGGCGGACAGGTCGGCTTCATAATTCTCATATGGCATCTTGGACTGGACGCTTTCCCGGGCAGGCCCGTAGCCTTGATTCGGGGTTCCAGAAGCCCCCCCTGTGCTGTTCACACACGCCCCAGCTGGGCCGGGATCAACGACCAGGCACGTTGGGGTCACCTGTCTCGCTGGTGCAGAATCCACAGGTCTGTCACCAACATCGTTGTAGACCTGACTGTGGGGATAGGTGGGTGCCTCTGCCCCAAACCTGGCATCCGGCAATTCCCTTCCATACCTCCCAGGAGACGTGCGCTGAGATATCAGTTTACCGCCGGGATCCCGGTACAGGGGACTGGCGTCCTGCAGGGCAGGTAGCTGGCCTTGTACCTGTTCCCATGGCACTCGGCTGCCAAGCACTCCGTAACTGGGCACTGGCCGGCTGACTCCTGGGTCCCTATAGAAGCCAGGCTCCTTGGGCACCCGGGTGCTCCTGGGTGGTCCACTGTAATAGTCCTGTGGCAGCAGGGTGCCGCGGCCAGACATCACTGCCTGTCGGTTGTCGTAGAGGGTGAAGTCGGGCACCGAGCCCTTCCTTGCTGCCAATGAGTTATAAAAGGCCTCCTGGTACAGGTAGGGCTCCACGGGCATAGGCAGGCTCGTGTCCTGTGCTCTGTGGTTCAGTGGCTCATACCAGGTCCCCTCTCCGGGGCCATATGTTAGAGAGCTTCTCCTTCCCAGAGGCCCAGCGTTCTCCCAAGGGCCCTCATACCAGCCAGCATCCCAGCTCTGAGAACGGCCGATGTTGACATGCCTGTTGGGAACCGGCATTGGCAGGGGAGGAAGGCTTGCTTTATAAATCTTCAGTTACATCCATCCAAAGCAGACCTGGCTGCATGTGAACCTCCAAGACGACAGGAGCAACCAACTGGGGTTTGTGTTTCAAAGTAAAGCCTGAATTATTAATCCTCGGAAACCTTAGTAGGTGAAAAGCAGATGCACGGTCACTCCGATCGCCTGTGAGGTCTGTCCTGTGCAGCTCCAGCCTGCCAGGCCCCCTCTCTGGCTGCAGGGCTCACATGGACCTCAGCTCTCTCAGCATGAGGATTAGGAGCTAAATAAAACCCCTAAAGCTTTTGTACCATGTGACATCTCAGCCTGCTGAAGCCTGCAGCCTGCCCCTCCCCTCTGCCTGGTCCCCCTCCCGTTCCTCACCGGGTATTTGGGGACACATGGATTTGTCCTTTACTTCCTTCTCATGGGAGAGCCCCACCCCCCCACACCGTGTGCAAGAGAAGCCAAAAGCCAAACAGGACAGCTTGGATATTGGCCCATTCTTAATCCCCACCCCCAGGAAGCATTAATCTGCCCCACGCAGCTAAGAACAGGCCAGATGTGGGTGGATAGGAGAGCCTTGAGTAGGACTCTAGAATCTGAGGTCTTCTGAGAAGCAGATCAGGCCCGCAACCAGGCTCTCTGCCAACAACGGAACCTTGCTTGGGGATGCTGGTTACGGATCAAACAGGTTACATTGCTCAAGTCGAACTAGATTCCTTACCTTATGGCCAAAGGATAGATTGTGCCATCCCACCAGGGAAAAAGACAAGCACGAGAATAAACTGTGTAACAGCACCGGGTAGGCTGGATTCTGACATACTGAACTCAAGCGGGAAGTGGCTGATCTTGATCTAAATGTGCAGTAAGGGGACATGGGACATGTTTGTGGGCAGGAGGTGAGCCCTGCTTCTCTCTGCCTGCCAGACACTTCAGAGCCACCAAATTTGCAACACAGACCAAGGTGGTACAAGAGGCCACAGAGTGTTTAAATGAGGAGATCTAATGCTTTCTAGGGCTTTCACTCACCCCTCTCAAGCTAACACTCAACCAGAATCTTTGCTAGAGAAAGACTAGAAAGTTAAGAAAAAGAAAACCAATATGAGAAATACTGACGACATATTATGAGGTGGAAATGTGGGTATAATTCCATTTCCGTAAAGCAGACTCAGGGCAATGCTATGGCGTCCGCCCCCCAAACTCTCCACACTAAACTCTGGGACAAGCTCCCTATGGAATGCTGCCCCAACCTGCTTTTTAAAAAACATTTTTATTTATTTGCAAGGGGAGGGAGGGAGAGGGAGAGAAAAAGAGAGAGGTGTCAGAGACTCTTGCCACGACAAACACAACTGTAGATATAAGCTCCAATTTGTGCACCTGACTTCAGGGCTGTAGGCTTTGCATGCAAGCACCGTTAACCACTGAGCCACCTCTCCAGGCCCCAAAGCCAGTCTTACTTAAATTAACAGATGGAAACCGCCCAGTGCTGCTGAACCCACTGTTAGAATGGGCCTGAGCCACCCACACACAACCCCAGACAGATGACCCCTCCAAACCACATGACCTACCCCCAAATCACAGATGGCCTCCGTTTATGACGGGAAGGCCAACAAGGCTCACGGAGAACACCCTGGTAAGAGACCAAACTCCTCCCCAACCCTCCTCGCCCCCTCAGGATGCACAAGGTGAGATAACATTGGGAAAAAGTAAGAGGTCGCACTGCAAAGCACAGTTTTCCACACACAACACACATCTTCTGGTGTAGGTCCTGCCAGGCACGTTCATGATCACAGGCCGAGAAGAATGGGTGGGAAGAGGCAGGGGAAAGGCTGGGCTATACACTGCCCCCTCCCATGGAGAGTTTCACTAGGACATCAGAAAGGATAGGAAAACATCCCCAAGTCCCAGAGCAAGAGGGATGCTACCCCATCTATTTGCAGCAAGTGGCTCCCAGGGCCAATAGGCCAGAAGAGAAAGGGGTTGGGAGTGGGGTAAAGTGGGAACCCATCTACAGGGTTCTCTTCTCAACATTGTTCAGAGCTTCCTTCCTTCCAAAAAAGAGACAGACTTCACTGCTAACCTCTCTAGGATGGCGACAAGCAGACAGGTCCCTGGCAGGGCATGCCTGGATCCCCAGTAGGATGAACTTCCCCAGCCCTTGCCTGTCTATCTTGCCACATCCTCTTCCACTCTGGGCACTTTTGGATGAGCTCCCGGATGAGATTCTCCCTTATGAAGACCATTGCCTGTGTGCCACTCACGCTTCAGCAAGGGCCACGAGGTACCTGGCCCACTGCTGGACTCACAGCAGGTGCCTGGGGAATGCGGGGTGGGGGCCTTGCTTAAGGGTCACAGGATATGACAAAGCTTGATGAAAGGCTGGTGAGATGTCTTAGTTAAGACACTTGCTGGCAAAGCCTAAGGACCCGGGTTTGATTCCCCAGGACCCACGTAAAGCCAGATGCACAAGGTGACACATGTTTCTGAAGTTTATTTGCGATGGCTGGAAGCCCTGGGCCTGCCATTTCTCTTTCTCTGCTTGCAAATAAAAAAATAAATAAATAACATAAAATTAAATTAAAAAACAATAACAAAAAGTAGGCTGAACACACCTCCCACTGGGAGTGAACAGCGAACCAAGAAACGAACACTTGTGCAATGGAGGTGCCAAAGCCTGGGGGAGGCAATCGACAGCTTTTTTTTTTTTTTTTTTTTTAGTTTTTCGAGGTAGGGTCTCACTCTAGCCCAGACTGACCTGGAATTCAGTATGTAGTCTCAGGGTGGCCTTGAACTCAAGGCAATCCTCCTACCTCTGCTGGGACTAAAGGTGTGCACCACCACATCCGGCAATCAACAGCTTTTAATTCGGCCAAGTAATCCACTCAGTGACAGGGAGCCCTTAACTGGAACTGGGGACTCGGGGTGAAATGCACTGGGAACCAAAATCTTAGGCCCCCAAAGAGAAATGCACTTTATAAATGATTTACAAAGAGGCTTCTAACAATAGAATCTAGCCAATTCAGAAATGTGTATCTCAGGTAACCAATACTGATCTCACTCTCGATGGAGATTGTTTGTTTGTATTTTTCAGAAGGCAGCAAGAGAGCTGTGGCTCTTCCAACCCTACCAACGAGCCACAGGCCGATAGCTGACATCCTGGAAAGAGATGAGTCACCCAGACCTAATGTGGAGGATCCATATGGAACCCTGCAGAGATTGGTGGGATAAGCAAGAGACCTAGAACCACAGCTAATCAGTCAACCCAGGATAAGCCAGCCAGCCAGCCAGACACCAATGATTTTCAACACAACTTAAAGCAGCCTTAATACTCACCCACCATGACTCAGGGAACTGAGCGGAAGAGGGGGTGGAAAGATTGTAAGAGCCATGGTGGAGGAGAATATCCAGAGACATGGCTCCCCTCAGTAACAACATACAAGGTGGGGGGAACCAGGTTGACTTCTAGGATATCCATAACCCCCTAACCACCCCATGGACTGATCCAGTTTGCCCACGGAGGAGGATATCCAGCTGATTTGGGACAGGGAAAAGGGAATTTGGGGATCTGGGGATACCAACTCATTATTTGCTCATTCAATGTATCTAATTATGGATTAAAAAACAAAACAAAACAAAACAAAACAAAAAAAACCCCAAAGCTAGAGTGGCTGTTCCTTTCCAGGGCTAAAAAAGGGAAGCAAAAGCCTGGCGTGGTGGTGCACGCCTTTAATCCCAGTTCTCAGGAGGCAGAGGTAGGAGGATCACCATGAGTTCAAGGCCACCCTGAGACTACAGAGTGAATTCCAGGTCAGCTTGGGCTAGAGTGAGACCTTACCTCGAAAAGCAAAAGCAAAAAAAGGGAAGCAAGGAGGCTAGAGAGATGGCTCAGTGGTTAAGGCCTGCAAAGCCTAATGACCAGTGCTCACATAAAGCCAGATACATAGGGAGGTGTTTTCTGGTGCTGGAGGCCCTGGTATACCCTATCACTGTCACATGTTTCATGTGACATGAGCAATTCCCAGAAAAATCCCCAAGAATTTCATGTCCAATCAGATATGACACACCATCAGAAGGGAAAGAATGACTCTGAGGGTCTCATTGCTTAAAAGAAGATCAAGAGCTGGGGACATGGCCCAGAGGTCAAAGGCACTTGCATGCTAAGTCTACTGGCCTGGGGTTCGATTCCCCAGTGCCCATATCAAGCCAGATCCAGATTGGCACAAGCATCTGTGGCAGTGGCACTTGGCCCTGGTGTTCTCATGCTCTCCCCTCAATCCCTCCCCCCCTCTCTAATAAATAATTCTCTTTTTTCAAAAGAGAAAAGATTAGAAGGCAGAACCAACAAATCTCAAGGTTGAGCTGAAGTGAAGGTCACTGGGTCCCTGTCCTGGGGTAGCTGTGCAGTGGCCAGCTGAGGGAACAGTGTTGCTAAGTGATTCTGGAGGCTTCTAGAACAGCCTGTGCTCAGCGGGCACCAGCATCACCTTGGAGGGCCTTCTCGGGACTGCCTTCTGCAAGATGGAGCAATACCAGGCCTTGGTCCCCTGGCAGCTCTGAGAGGGAAGCTGGAAACGAGAAGCCCCTGGAGGGGTTTCGGGGGCTTTCCTGTGCCTGCCAAATACCAGGACGAAGCCATGGCCGAAACCTCTGTTTCTTGCAGCCGGCAGCTCCCCAGGGACGCTGCTGAGGTTAGTGGGTTACACACTGTCTTCCGGCCGAGACAGGGCCAAAAATAAGACTGACATACTCACTTCCTACTTTTGAAATGTGGAAAGGCTGTGCTTGGGTTTTGGAATTTTTTTTTCTGCTTCTATGAAGATAAGTATCCTAGAGTTTGTGTTGAAAAATAGCTTTCCCCCTCATTTCCAAAGTGCCCTTTCCTCTTGTCATCCAAATAGTCCCCACCGAAGTAACTTAACTGGAATGTACTAGGAAAACAGGAAGCGAGGGGATGGGCAGAATTGTCATTTCATTAGTGACATGCACAGCCTTGGCCGCGTGGTGGCGCACTCACCAGTTCCTGCCCAGATGCCAGGGAAGTCAAAAAGCAACCAGCCCTTCAAGGTCATTCTCTCCTAACTCAGCAGTTAGGTGAACACAGGTTTGTGCTTCCTGCCTCTCTGTTGGCTGTACTATAAAAGTTCCAGAGTCAGGCAGGAGGATCATAAATCCCAGGACAGACTCGAAATTAACCAACTAACCACCCCAAACCAAGAATCATCTGGCAACCAGGAGGGGGTTTAGGTTTGTTTGGGTTTTGTGTGCACAGGCATGAATGTATACTCGCATTTGGTGGCGACCAGGACAACCTTGGGTGTTGTTTATGAGTGCTGTCCAGGTCCTCACTGGCCTGGAGCTCAGCAGTCAGAATGGCTGGAGAGCCAGTGCCCAGGGAGTCCTGTCTCCACCTCCCCAGGGCTGGGCTTATAAGCATGCACCATCATGCCCAACTTTTTACATGGGTTCTGAGGATTGCTTTCAAAGCAAGCAGTTTACTGACTGAACTATCTCCTGGTTGGTTATGCTAGCTCACTCAGGCTGGCCTCAAACTTCCCTCTGCTTCAGCTTCCACGAGCTGGGATCACATCTGCACTGGCTGCAAATCAGATGTGACTCTCACTCATGAGCGGTGAAAACCCCCCTCTCCCAGCTCCATCTTCAGTAGGACGATGGAACAGAGGTGTGTGCCGCAGAGACACCTATTTCCCAGTGAGTAGATAGGTGCCGACACCCAACAGCACTCACTGGAAGGAACCACGGCCACTTAGAAGGCCTTCCTTAGCACCTCAGAGCACAGCTGGGAGGGCCTGTTTCAAAGCAGGTGCAGTGGGTGGATGATGGCTTCCCTCCTGTCTACATGTAGCACTTCCCAGCGCTTCAAGTTCTGAATGGCATGGGTCTGACTCCACTCCCTCAGTCTATCACCCTACTCGTCCATATAGGACTCAGAACATTCTAGAACTTCTTCCTCTAGCATGTGGTGCTCTCTCATCCTCACCCATCAGGGTCCAGCTCAGACAAGAAGCTTTCTCAGTTCAACTAGTCACCTCGTCTCTAAATGCAGACAAAGCTGCAGCATGGAAAAAAACACGAGACAAATCTGTCTAGAGACAGAACAGTTTCCACAGGGGTCTTCAACAGGAACCCTGTCCGTGAACACGTCCTTTGTCCACCGACACACACTTTCTACGAGACACAGAGGATACAATGGTGGTCAACAGTCCTTGACCTCTGGAGGTTGTGGTATGAAGGGGGTTTGGCAGACAGTCACCAGGAAGGCCCTCCTTCAGGATCACGTGGCATGTGAGCCATGGAAGCAGAGGGAGCTCCATTAGCAAGGACCTGGCAGAGAACTTCCTCCTCAGTTTGATGAGGAGAGCACTGGTACCCGATCCTGAGGACCAGTCAGGGGATCTAAAAAGACGACTATCTACCTTCCTTGTGAGTCCTGAAAGAACCCACTCTTGGGCTGGAGAGATGGCTTAGTGGTTAAGGCTGTGCCTGCAAAGCAGAAGGACCCACATAAAGCCAAATAGAGGCCCTGGTGTGCTCATTCTCTCTCTCTCTCTCTCTCTCTCTCTCTCTCTCTCTCTCTCTCTCTCTCTCTCTCTCTCTCTCTCTCTCTCTCTCTCTCTCAAGTAAATAAATATTTTAAAAAAAGAAAGGACCCACTCCCTGACTCCAGGTGCCAATGGGATGGGCAGAACCATCTTGTCACATTCGTATCTACGAGCAGGAATGGTCTGGACCTGTTGATAAGTGAGACACATGGGCAGAGGGGCAGGAAGTGTCGAGAGCCACCCCACACAAGAGCAGGTCGGTATGGTGCTTCTCCCAAGGTCTTGCTGGGTGCAGAATGGCATCAGGCCTCTCTGCAGAGGGGAGCAGAGTGTGAACACAGCCAAAGCACATGAGGTCTGTTAGCCAGAGGCCAGCGAAGCCAAGGGTGTGTCATGTGACGGTCTGGTGCACATGGCATGTTGTCCACACCACAAGAGAGGCTCACACCTGGACGAGAAGAGAGGACAAGACACCCGCAGACAAGAGTATCTTGGGGTTCTGGCTCACCCAAATACTTGCTGTTGGACTGAGGACACTGCTATCCCCACGCCTACCGTAACCAAGGAGACTCCGCTTGGGTGCCGATAGTCACTCTGTCCTCACATATGGCCAGGCTGGGAAGGTGGGTGACCGAGCAGTACCAGGGCACTTGCAGGAGGTCTGTGCCTGTGTAACAGCCGAGACAGGCACTGGCGACCAGAGAGTGTGCTGGGGGCTTGTGGGGGGCACAAACCAATGCAGCCACCGCACCACAAATCCTCCAGCCCCCGAGGAAACCCTAAGCAGCCCTAACACATTACTTTTGGGGATGTGGTGAGCAGAAAACCCGCCCGTTAGCAAAGAGAGGTTTATGCTCACATAGGTCAACACTCTGAGCTTACTTCCCAGGTGACAGGGGAGGGAGAGGTGGGTGGGCACCACCGGGGGAGGGGGGTCACTGCTTTACATTGAACTGGCCAAATAAAGCATGGGGATGGAAAGGAGGGGGGGGGGCTGGCAAGATGGCTCAGAGGTTAAGACACTTGCTTGCAAAGCCTAATGGCCCTGCGGTTCAATTCCCTAATACCCACGTAAAGTGGTGAGGTGGCTTTGGAGGCCCTGGCACACCCATTCTCAATCAATCAATTAATCTCTCTCTTCAAATATATAAATAAAACACGGGGAGGGCTGGAGAGATGGCTCAGTGATTAAGGCGCTTGCCTGCAAAGCCCAATGACCCGAGTTTGATTCCCCAGTACCCACATAAAACCAGATGCACAAAGAGGCGCCTGCGCCTGGAGTTCGTCTGCAGCAGCTGGAGGCCTAGGCAGGCTCATTCTCCTAGCTCTCTCTGCTTGGAAATGAATAAATAAAATAAATGGGGAATTTCTGATCTGCATTCTGATGGATGGCTACTGCTTTACATTGTAGAACACTATTTTGGCACATTTGTTTGTATTTAAGAGTTTCTGAGCCCTGTCTAGTTGACGATTGTATATTTATTTACACAGCTAATGTAATTATAGCTAATCACTTAATTACTGGAAATGTGCATAATTGCCTGATCCCAACATATAATTAAAATGTATAGTGACATGATTCCATTTTTTGAATCTAGATTTGTGAGGCCTTAAAAGATATTTATTAGAAACGACCAGAGAGTACCCTATGGACAGCAAGCTTTCAGCCGGTTTCTCTGCAAACCAAACAAGCCTTTTTACATAGTGCATTATGGGTGAAACAATGTAGCATCCAAGAAGAAAAACATCCAAATTAAAAACAAAACAGAATGTAAAAAAATCAATTCTGGTCCAGGTGGGTGGGCGCAGATCCTCATATGGGGAGGGGAGAGAACCACTCTGCAGTTTCCTGTCAGGTAAGGCAGGCGACCCACCGGCCACCTGGGGGCACTAGGGACACAGCTGGGCCTCATCTGGCACTGGTCATCTCTGCCACTTGTGCGACCAGAAGGCATGATGTTTTTCATGACTCAGGGATGTGAGGACAGATACACTCGGTTTCTCGAGGAGTGGTCTGCAGGAATATGTTTCCACAGTGGCGATGAACCCACTAAAAGCAGAAAACCACTCTCCATGCGAGGAAGTCACAGGGGAAATGTCCCTTCCAACCCACCCCCGTGGCACTTTCTTTGTGACTCCATAAAGAAGACAGAGAAAAGTCATTCTTATTTCCTTTTATTCTGGACTCAGGAGAGATCCCAGAGGAAAGAAATGTTTATCGCAAGTGCTTATTTAAAAGTGTTCATACCACTTCCTTTATTTAGTTAGCACACGAATGAATTATATTAGAAAGGGCTTACCACAGCTCAACCAGTACCATCTTGGAACCATTTCTCCATATTTCTAAAACCCTCGAACACAATAAAGTAAAATGAAATACACATTTCTTTTCGCAAGTCGCAGCCTCAAAAGCCATAGGAAAGGAATGTGCCACAATAAGATGGTCTAACAAAACTCATCAGCAAGGCCATTGTGATGAATTACAGTTCTACACACCCAAGGCTGCGGGAAAGGCTTCCCTGCAAGGCTGAATGACAGCAAGCCTGGTCTCTGATCAATAAATATTTGGAGCAAAGCAAACTAGCTCTGGCATGGACCGATAAGGTATTCAAACTCTCTGGCTGGTGCGATTCACAAATGGACGGCGTCAATTATGTCAGCAAACTAGAGAGAGAAAGAAGCCAGCACCTAAATTATACATCAGAGAGACAAGGCTGCAATTTGGGACTGAGTAGCCCATGTTATCAAAGGCTGTTCCATAATTATTCTCTACATCGGCACTCGAGGACTGTCTGTGAGTAGACATCAAGAAAAAGGCAGAGAACAAATTACAAATACCAAAACAGAAGGGTCACTTATAAAAAATATTAACACATGGCTTTTAAGTCAGCTTGAAAGACTATGTATTACTGCAGTTGATTGGAGGGAGTCCCAAGGACTTTGTATGCCCCCATCTTGGAGCAGAGATGTCCCCTGGTATATATGTGTATGTGAAGCCCCACGTCCCAGACCAGGTGACAGAGTGATGAAGCGTTCTAGGCCATCTATCTGCCCTTGGGCTCTAAGGCCACAGAGAGGAACAGCCCAAGTCCCACAAAGGTTGGACTAGGAATCAAACATTTTCACTGAGGAAGGAGCTGGGCTCACTTGGACGGTAATAAGAAAGGCCAGCCCATGGCTGGCAAGGGCTACCAGGAGCAGGTGTGTGGGCAGGATTTAACTGGAGACCAAAGAGAAGGACAAAGTTCATGGGAGCATAGAAAGAAGGGGTACAGGCGCATGTCTGCAATCTAAGTGCTGCAGAGGCTGCTGCAGGATTGCTGAGCTGGAAACAGCAAAACCCTGTGACCCAGCAGTCAAAGGTGCTTGCTTTCAAAGCATGAGGGACTGGGTGTGAGTCCCAAGTACCCATCTATAAAGCAGATGCACAAAGTGGTGCATGCGCCTGAATACCTAATATGTTACAGTACCTGGAGGGCCTGACACTCTCTCTCTCACACAC
>PVHP010045231.1:0-13765 GCA_004024765.1 Zapus hudsonius | reverse complement strand
ATGAGGGCTGTGTGATTTCTCCAAGTATTTTCAGTTTCATCGCTGAAGGCTCAGATCCAGCAAAGTTGTTTTCACAAACTCCTGCACAAGATGAATCTGGGCCTAACTGCTTTCAGAGGTTTTATTAGTCCCTCGGGCAGGCCCTGAGGAAAATACACTTGGAAAAAGTGGCAGCCTACGAAATGTTATTTTGATTTTTAAACAAAAGCTCACAAAAATGTGAAATGTCTAGCTTATCTTTGTGGGTTTCGGTCCTTTTCTTTTAGGCTTGGAGGGAAGGGGATTGGTGGGGTGTAAAGCCTTTTAATATCCATTATTCTTTCCTGAAAGGGCTTTAAAAGTGCACGATACCCTCCCTGGTCCTTTCAGGGCCCATCCTTTCCATGTGTGGTGGGCGAAGGCAGGGTCTCTCACTCCGCTCTTCCCCAATCCTGGAGGGGTTTCCCGGCCATTCCTCACCTAACCTTCCTGAAAAGAAATTCCCAACTTGCCCAGTATCTAGATATCATCCCAGCACCAGGGCACGCAGCCTACGGGCATGGCCCACCACCCTGCCCAGCTGCCTCCCTCATCAATGGTTTCTGGGTTTATTCAGCTAGGAAGGGAGCAGGGAGGGGTGGATGGTGGCGCATCCCTCTGGAGGAGCAGTGGGCCAGCATCAGCACCAGTGACAGCAGCCTCGAAGAGGCTTAGGGCCAGTCCCAGGGCTGCGGGCAGCTGCGGGCCTGGCTGGAGGAGCGGCGCCCAGGCAGCCTCTGGGGCTGCTGCGAAGAGACGGGCAGGCGCGGGTCGTGGGGCGCAGGGCGGGGCTCGGGGCGCGGGGCGCAGGGTTCCGGGCGCGGGGATCCGGGGGCGTGGGGCGCAGGGAGCCGGGCGTGGGGCGCGGGGCGCGGGGCGCGGGGCGCGAGGAGCGGGGCCCGGGGCGCGAGGAGCGGGGATCCGGGCGTGGGACGCGGGGAGCGGGAAGCCGGGAGCCGAGCGCAGGTATTCGGGCGCGGGGCGTGGGGATCCGGGCGTGGGACGCAGGGTGTGGGGAGCGGGGACCCGGGAGCCGGGCGCGGGCATCCGGGCGCGGGGCGCGGGGCGTGGGGAGCCGGGCGCGGGGCGCAGGGAGCCGGGCGCGGGGCGCGGGGAGCCGGGCGCCCAGAGACATGCGGAGAAAGGGCAGCACCGCCGCCGGCTGCAGGCCTCCTCCGCGGCGGGGCGGGCGCGGTTAATCACGCGCTCCCCTCTCGCTGCTGATTTGCAAGAGCAGATTAATCAGAGAGCGCGGCTTGATGAAATTTGCTGTTATTGTGCCCATTTTTAGCAACATCTTTTATTATCTTCATTATTCATTTACAGGGGACCGGCATCAATTATGCAAATGAGTTCACAGACTTTGCAGATTACTTCATTTGCCGCTATTGTTTGTGGAAATTTAATTATTAAATATTATTAAGCTCGCGTTTTCTTCAATTTTCCAAGGCTTAGTTTCATTTGATTTTTCCTCCAGCTGCTCTTCTCTTCCTCTCGGTGCCAAAACAGCTCCTCATCAAAGCGGCTCTGGCATGTGAAGACCAAATAAAATCTCCTCGATTTAATAATTTTGATGTTAGTCCCTTGTTCTCAGCTGCTTGCTCAAAGCAATGCAGAGAGGAACGCAGAGCACATTCAATTTAATGAGCAGAAATTGAATTCAAGTTTGTTCGGAATTGACTTCAATTAGGCAGAGTCTTAATGATAAATTAATCTCTTTTCTTTATTCCCTAGAATTTGTTTTTCAAAGTAGGAAATTGGACTACATTGAAAGACCAAATAAAGAATACCAATTTTAACTAGATCATAGAATTGATAGCAAAATTTAATTCTTTATAGTTACGTACTTGGACAAATAGCATTCTCTCTATGGCATGTATGATAATTTATATTCACTGACACCACTTACACTTCCGTGGCATGGATAAAATGGCAGTTGAATTAAATATGGGCTTGTAATAGACTTCAGAGTTTTAATCTTTATTAAGAAACTCTAATTGAATGCATAATTAGCTTTTCAGGCTTTAGGAAATTTGGTTTAATATCTGTGTGAATTGAAAACATTGATCAGGAATTTTATAGCGATTCTTAGGAGTTTATTTATTTATTTTTTTGAAGAGAAATTATCCGGCTGTGTATGCAAAATGGCATTTTAAACCAGATAGCAAAAAATCCGGAGAGGCAATGAATTAGATCTGCCCTGTGTTGTTAGGGACTGGGAGCCAGGGCTTCCTTGGAACCCCAGCCAATGCTGACAATTTTAAGTTTCTTTTATTAAAACCTCTAATGTTCCTTCAGGCCACCAAATCCATTATCCCTGCCCAGACCCGGCAGTAACATCAAGCCCACATCTACGTGGGGATTTTAATGAGGGCTTCCATATTGATTGCTTGGTTACACTGTTTGAGCTTGCTGCCACTCTCAAAAATGGACCTGACATTTTTTTTCCCACCTGAATCATGGATCATCTTTTCTGGAACATTCCATGCATAATTCTTCATGCTCCAGCCTGCAAAGCACTCCATCTACATATGCCAAACGTCATTATTGCAGTTCCTTCAGGAGTGACCTTAGAAGAGATGATGTTTGTTCCAGACAACTCAGGCTGTTCACAGCGGTCCGTTCACAGTCACAAATTTAAAGCACGCCAGTGAGAGCACATACATTTAGACTGTGTACTGTTTCACAGAGTGCCCTGCTCCCCCCTTCCTGCCTCCATAGATCTCTTTTATTACCCTTGGCCACTCAGACACGGTATGTGCAAATCTGACTTCGCTGTGAATTTTAAATTGAATTGCATGTGACCGAGATTATCTTCCTTGTGTGACAGTACCATGGTGTTGGCTACTTCCAGTACATTTCAGACTCCACCTGCTCTATGTTAGAATTAAAGATTTATATAATAATAGAATTTTAAAACTGACAGAGCCCTTAAAAATCACCTGGTCCAATCGCCCATGGTTTATAGATGAGGAAACCGAGGCCTATAAATGTTATGTAATTTTCTCAAGACCACAGATTCAGCCATAGGCTGGGTCAGGTCTGAAACTGGCCGGGATGTTAACTTCTAGAGTGTAGACCGAATAATCTCTTTCCCTCACTTCTCAAGGCTGTAAATTGTATGGTGACATCTTTGAGTAAGTGGAAACTAGCTTTAAAAAGACAGGAATTAATTTATGGTCTTGTTCAAACTGGAAATATATTGATTAAAGTGCATAAAAATGCATACAAATGCAGTAAGCCTGTTTATCTGGAACTTAGACAGTTGGGGTGCCAAAATAATGAGATGGTTTTGTGCTCTACTTAGTGAGAGAGGAACAAATGAAAAGTTAATAGACTACTAGCCTATTTTTAAAAATCCAAGAAATTTTATAGTACTGTAGGCTCGGTGTATATTAAGTACTATATTTTATAGTAGCGGGAGTTGACACCATTTTAGGTGTATCCAATATTTTTAAATTCCATCTCCCATGAAATGGTAGTATCCCAAACTGCCCTCATTTCACTGCAATCTTTCATTTGTTCAACTTTAGTGAGATGTGAGTTCTGGGCGACTTGCCAGATGTTGAAAATGTGAAGCCGGATAAGACCAGGAGGGAGGTTACAATCTAGCTGGTGATGAGCTCTGAAAGGAAGGAGTCACTGTGATGAAATGGGATGTGTTCTAGCGTGAATGCAGAGCGGGAGGCCAGGGCGGGACATCTAGGGGACAGAGGGTCTGGGATGGCCTCTCCCTGCATTTCCTTGGGTGATAAGTTGCAAAATTGAAGATGGTGGTCTGTTGGGATGGGCAGGTGCACAGAAGGTTTTCAAAGTAGGAGAAGCGTGGATGGCAAGGCGGTGTCAGAGTGAAAGCTGACCGAAGGCTCCTGAGAGCAGTGCAGGGAGGTTGAACCACAAAGCCAGAGATGGACCCTTTGTGCAGGAAGTTTAAGGACGCCATTTATCCTTATTGTCTGGGGGTTAGTGCTTTGTAAAATTTGTTTGCTTTCTTATGTGTATTTTTTTACAATTTCATGCATACATATAATGTATTTGATCACATACACCCCCATTACCTTCTCTTATCTTCCTCCCTCTCCTGTTAAACCATGTTCACTAGGATGTTCTTACCCATGTCTGTTTTTTTTTTCTTATGACCCCGTGAGTTTAATTAGGGCTGTTTGCATGAGCATAGTAGGGTATTTATTGGAATTTGGGCAACTTACCAGTAACTAAGCCACTGAGATAAATGACTACCCCTCCCTTGGAAACCTCTTAACTGCCAATATCTCCCTAAGGAGGGGTAGGGCCTTATCATCTTGTGCAGGGAACTGCAGCTCTTGTGAGTGCAATGGTCCCACCACAGCCAGGAGCCAGCATTCAACAGCAGGCCTCTCCATCCCCTAGCTCTTACCTCATTCTACCCCTGCTTCTGCCAAGTTCCCTGGACCTTGGAGAGGGTGACCTAGAGGTCCCATTGAGAGCTCAGCACTCAACAGTACTTGTTCTCAGCATTTTGACCAGTTGTGATCCTCGGAACCAGCCTCTCTGGAGGGCAGCTTTGAGAGCAGGTTCAGCTTCCACTGGGTCCCTGGGATTGTGACACTCATCTCATTCCTTATTAACTAATCCTCAGGACTTCAGCTAAAATGTAAAGTAGGCTGGAGTGGTTGAGGGAGAGACAGGAGGTGGGAAAAGGAAAAACAAGAAAGAAAGAAGGCATCGGCGAGGGTGTGTGGCAAGTACAGGAGAACTATTCATTGATGACCTCTTTGGTTGGTGTCTTTGGTCCATCCAACCCTGGGGCTGTGAAAATCATCTGAGCATCTTCTGTCCATAAAAAATGGCTAGAATTTTTACAACTTTTTCTTTGGTAGTGTGTATATAATAAGAATCTGTGAGGATTATGTTTGTATTGACTCAATACCCCAATGAAATCAAGGCACATAAAACTTCATATTAAATTTTGTTATATGATTGTGCCATATCTTAAGGAATCTACCTCTTATTTCTGGTGAGCCTGGCATCTCTGTTGATTATCACATTAAATGAGCCAGAGTACCATAGTTCTCTGTGATTCTATATCATCTGGTTTACCAAATCTAGTTCCTTACCTACCAAAAATTGAATTTTTGATTTTCTGTGCAAGAAACCTAACAGCATAAACAAAAGCATTTCAAGCCGGGCGTGGTGGCGCACGCCTTTAATCCCAGCACTCAGGAGGCAGAGGTAGGAGGATCACCATGAATTCAAGGCCACCCTGAGACTACATAGTGAATTCCAGGTCAGCCTGGGCTAGAGTGAGACCCTACCTTGAAAAACAAAAACAAACAAACAAATAAAAAGCATTTCAGATAAGACCAACAACATTATCACTAAATTAAAATCTTAAAATTTAAGGAGAATAATTTAATTCCAATGATAAAATTAGGATTAATCACAACTATGTATTGAAATTGAGAAAAAATAGTATGTAGCAGAAATCTAGACAAAAAGCCACAAGAGAAATGATATCTCTGTATAGTGAAGGGTATGCTTATTACCGAGGTTGAGTCAGCTCAGAGAGACTGATTCAAAGAGCTGCTCACGCTTCAGTTAAAGGGGAGAGGCGGGGACTTTCTCCCATTCCTGTTACCTTAAGGTGACTCAAAACACCAGCTGAGAAAACTTCAAAGACTGTGTAAGTTTTGTCTGAGTCGGAGCTTATAGACCTTTGAGATGGCCTGTTAATCAGGTGCAGTGCCAGGAGCCCAAAAGATGGATGTTTTTCTAGGACACTGAGGAGGCATTTCCTCCTACCATTCTCCTCAGGAATTCAGTGGTTGTCTTGCCAGGTTTGACCAACACATACGGTATGCCTCATTTAGCAACGTTACAAACCCAAATCAGACTACTGTTTGAGCTCTCTTGTCCCTTGTCTGTGTGTCTTTTACAGGTTGTTCTCTCTTTCCCTCTCTATCTCCCTCTCTCTCTCGTCCCTCTTCTCTCAATATAGCTGCTTTGCTATGTAGAATGAGACAGCTTTCCTAAACCCAGTATTCTTTACCACACACTGCTGGCTAGCGTCTACCTATGCATAGGACTATATGAAGGATCTTGAGGGTTACAAAGATAACCAGGATGGTCTCTCTGCCCTCAGGCAGTTCATGGGTTAAATGGTCAAGGTGACAGTGAAGTAAAATAAGGCTCATCAGCAGAGTGTTATAATAGAGGAAGAGACAGGACTCTGCGGGAAGAGACTGAAGGATCACTTGAGTAGGAAGAAAACAATCTGCCCATGAAAGAAGCTGTAGGTGTTTCCAAGGCCCAGCAGCGATGGGGCAGAGGGAAACACATGGGCCTCTGATCAGATTCAAATCTGCTCTAGTCCAGCGGTTAGAATGTGCTGTGAGCTGCCTTAGGCAGGTAACTCACTTCTCTGGAGTTCAGTCTGTGAGAATGATGGGATCATAGACATCCATCAGAGTGCCACCATGGGCACTTACCCTAAGTTCTCAGATTTGAGAAGGACACAATTTGGCCTCTGGGTACTGCCTCCCTTCTACAACGTCTTTCAATAGACCAACAAAGAGACACAAGTCTATGAGAAGTCAATACAGAGGCAGGAACTGGGTAAAGGAGGAAGGCAGACGTTGTGTGTATGTGTGTAGAGATACCTTTAATTGGCTTGACTTCCAGCCGAATATACAAAATATCTGAAGCTTATTATATAACTATGATTCACCACCCCTTATGTGGATGAGATCACTGTAGGGAGCGTGCCTGTGTGCACACTCCCCCTATAAGCACACTGTGACTGGAGTGAGGTCCCTGCTGTGCCTTGCATCACAACTGGGGTCTTCGAATGTCTACTCCTTCTTGCAACTGGGTTCACCCCTCCATCAGTCCCCTCCCCATTGGATTATTGTTTCTGTTCCATTAATCACAAAAGCCCATCTCAGGGGAATACTTATTCACTTGGTATATTGTTTCTGGTTTAGACAGAGGAATATTATTCACTCAGTATATTGTTTCTGGTTTGGACAGAGGAATAACCATTCACTTAGTATATTGTTTCTAGTTTGGACAGGGCCCTGAGCAAATGGGGCTTCTATATTCCAGCCTGAAGAAGTTGGAGGTTTTACAGAGATTGCCTCCATTCAATAGAACAATTTGATTTCTTTTTTTTCCTCTAAGATTCCATTGTACCTCATGATTACCTGCACAGCCCAGCTTCCCTCATGTGGTTACTTTTGTGGAAGGATCTGTGTTGCTTGGTGTGCATTTCCTTTCTGGAGTCACATGGCAGCTACCACAGATGCCAGCTTAGAAAACCAAAGACCTGAAGAGGACATGCTGTCACCTGAAACTTTCCCTGGGGAGATGTGAACACATGTCTGTTCACCCCACGAGGTATAGCACAGACAGGCACAATTCCACCAAAAGTGCACCTTAGTGAACCAATGAGCAGCTGAAAAGCCAACCCCAACTTAGATGGTTACTCACCTAAGTGGCATCTCTGCCTTTCTGCTGGTCAGAGAGTCTCCCCTTAAGCAGTGTTTCCTCTTTATATAACCTTAGGGAGGAGTCTTGTGACCTTTTAAGTTTCTTTTTTTTTTCCTTCAGGTTTCTTGACCTCTGAGTCTCTCTGTCCCCCAAGAAGGGAATGCTTCAATTCAGAGAAAATTGCTATACAACAGTGCTCAGGCTCTGCCCCTTGGGTTGTTACTGCTCCTGTGACCTTTGAAGTTTCAGCTCTCCCAGTCACCTTGACTTTCTGACTAACCTGAGCCTCTTCCCTCTCTCCAAAGAGGGAAAATTTCAATTGGGAGCAATTGGGTGCTTTGCAGAAAAGATACTTAATGGCAGCTTGTCAGATTTTAGTCTCAAATTATGATTTGGGGGACTTGGAGATAGCTTAGTTGGTAAAGTGCTTGCTGACAAGCCTGAAGTCCCACCAGGTATGGTGGTGTGTGCTTATCATCCAAGCTCTGGGGAGGCCGAGGCAGGAAGATCACCAGCCAATGAAGCCCAATTAGGTGAGGCCCAGGACAGTGAGAGGCCCTGTCACAAAAAAAGGGTGGGTGGTGTTCCTGAGGATTCCATCTATGCTTGTTCTAGGACCTCCACACACATCCCCACAAATGTGCATATCTCCCCCCACATACGTGTATCTGCACACATGTGAACACACATACCAACACATTCATAATGCAAATAATATTGTTCAAGTGATTAACCAAGGTAAAATAGAAATGAGGTAGGAAAATCATTCTGAAAACGTATAAGCTTCTTGTATCAGAGTTCATGGAGCTTTAGGAGCTGACTTGTGACGGTGACCTTGGGTTTAGCTCGCTTTGGAATGCAGGATGAGAATATGGAGATGTTTGAGTTTGTTTATCTGCTTGTTTCCCTTTCCACGGATGGCCTTCTACTCCAGGGACCCTCTCCCACTACAGCGTGATGCTGCGCTTTACTGAGCTTTTGGATGCTGATAACCAGAGGTGTCTACCATCCTTTAGTGGGGAAAAAGGAAATCTTACATTTATTTCTTAGGTGGGGAGGGTTGTCAACATTCAGTTGGACAATCTTTATTTTTAAAAGATAAAAGTCCCTCCTTCTCCTTTAGCATTTCCCTTCATAATACAAATTGCAAATAAGGCAGAATGCCAGAGCAGAAAAGTAATTTCAATTAAAATTCCCTGGGCTCTTCAGGGGGGGACACAGGAGTCAGCCTTAACGCAGTGTCCTTGAGTCTGTGTGCAGCTTACCTGGAAAGCTTCAAAGAGGCACCAGTAATTTTTGTGTCACCTCTCTTGTTTCCCCTTGCCCTCCACCTCTGACTGCCCCAAGTGATAAACAAAGCCATAGCTGCCCTTTCCACAGAAAAGGATGTTCTGTGATCGCTTGTCTGGAAAAGCTGGTAATGGACTATTAAGTAGTTGTTTGTGGAATCACTGCACACGACTGTGTTTACTTGTTTCTGCAGAAATATTGCTGTTTACCTGGTTCTGGATAAAGAGCAGATCTTTTGACAAGGCCCCAGAGTAAATAGCACCCCTCCCAATATTCTCCCCTGTGTCTGGTCCAGTCCTCTACTTTCTCTGTTGTTACAAAATGAGAGAGGGGACACATGGGGGTAATGGACGAGCCACAGTGAGTAGGGTGGGTCTGGTGTGTGGGAATACCCTGCATCACAGGTTGGCATAGCTGGAGACCTTGCCTTAAGGTGTCCCTTGAAGCTTCTTATTATGTATTGCATTTAGAAATCACACAAAGATTTAAGTGAAGGCTGCTGATAAAATCAAGGGCTGTTTTGGAGGGGCTACATGAAACCGACATTATCATTAACTGCTGAATTTACATAAAACCTAAAACGTGTTGAGTGTTTAGCTACATGCCAGACATCAAGCAACAGGCTTTATTATGTCATCTACACTTACAGAAGTTCCATGAGGACAATATTGCTTTACCTTCAGGGTACAGATGGGGCGGGAAAGAGATTGGGGCCTAAGTTATATACTAAGTCTCATAGTTGGCAAGAAGGGGGAACTGTAGTTTGAATATTTATTCTCCAATTTCATAGCCTGTGTGTTGTTTCATCACATTGGAGTGTACAGAAAAGAGAACACAGGACAGTTCAACTTGGATGTGGGGAGCTAGAGAGAGTGCTGTCCATCACAATAGGCTAGGTATGGGATCAAGGGGAAGATTAAATGGAGGGACAATGAACAGTATAGGCTCTTGACCACTACCAGGGGTTTTGCAGGGCAGGTCTAATGGAAATAAACACAGACACAGAAGAAGGACAAAGGGAGCAGAGAGATGATACACAGAACCGAGTAGGACTAACGTGATCTGGTCATTTTCTTAGATCTCCCCTTCCTCCTGAAATGGCAGGACCTCTATTCCTCCTTCATGCCTGTCAGTTCCATAGCTTGTATGTGGCTCTGTGTCCATGAGGCCCTGCGATCGGTGCAGGATTTTGAACTCCCTTTGGTGGTGGATAACACGGAGAGGGAGATGTTAGCCCGCTGGAGCTCCTTCGCTTGCTCTGAGCTGGGTGCTTTTTCCTGCACACCCTGAGTAGTTTCCCCATTGTTTTCTAAGACATACCTTGTCTTCTCGTAGGGACTCACTCTTCCATGCTGTTCTCCTCTCATTTTAGACCTCTTTCATATCTCGGAAATGGTACAAGTGACACGCTTACCGCTCCCAGTTCAGTCTGATTCTGGGTTTGGTAATTCATTGTTATGTGGAGAATGTCTTCAGTGAACACAACAAGCTGCAGAGCATAATTCTCCTTTAATGTATATTTACTAAGTGTATTTATTATTCATCAGGATGTGCATTTTAAAATGTGAGTCTAGATTCCCTCACTTTTAATCCCAAACAAATGTTAAAAGATTTATTTTTATAATAATCTTGGAATGAGAGTAAGCAAGGCTCCCCGAACACAGCTTGCCAAGTGGTAGATGTTAGCTCTATATATCCATGCTGGATGCTCAGCCTGCAGTTGCTTGTCATCTCTTACTGTTTCTGGTGGTGATGTACAGAAGCATACGAGCACACCAGGGCCCATCGATGGTTGCAATTTGTTGGCACCGACTCTAGGGAAGGGATACTGCAAGGGAAAAACATTATAATCCCTTTTCTTTGCAAGCTATAGAGAGATATGGTGGGAGAAATAAAGGCAGAAATATGAAGGAAAGAGAATATGTGCTTCAGGAGACAAGACAATGTACAGAAATAAACTTGAAAGACCTCAAGGTGCTATCAACGCGAAAGTTCTTGAAAAGTGTATGGAGAATTAAACATGAATGCACTGAGCATCGAGAAGGAGCAATTCCTCCTTCCCCATCTTGCAAAAAGAAGGCTCCAGAGAGCCAGCGCAAGTGTGAGACTGGCCCAGGGTGGAATTCTTAGTCATAGAAACTGGTTTCAAAGCTGAAACAATAATGCCACCGTAGCTAGGATAGGCTTCCATTGGAGCAGAGGGCTTCACCTAGTTTTGTCTCTTTTAGTAATCTTGCTACCAGTGCCAGGTGGCATCCATTTGATGCACTCCTTAAGATCCTAGAGTCTAGAACTTGCCTAGCTACCAGCAAGAGAATATTTTTTTTTATTTGTGAAGACCAGTGAATGTCTTCATTTCTTTTCAAATAATGTTTTTAGTAAACTCATAGTGCTTATACTATATTAGTGATTTTTTGATTTTTCCTGGGAAGACATAGGGTAGGAGGCACTTGTGATTACTTATAGAAGCATGATGGGTAGCTGCATCACTGAAAGGTACACCCCAGCATGGGCAAGGATTCATACAAAATGCATCCCTGGAACTTCCTGCCCAATTTATAGGAATCTCCACCATGGTCCTCTGCTCAGCAAGTTTAATTCTTTTACAACTTTATGGAGGAAACTTGTGAGTTTTGTACATCTCAGGGGCTTCCTGGTCCTTGTAAGCTTTGTTAGCTTCTTGAGTCTTTTGAGTCTTCCTCTTCCCTCCTCCCTCTTCCCCAGGAGAAGACATTTCAATTCAGAAGAACTAGACACAACAGCCATCAGTGGTGAAACATGACTTGATACAGTTCAGCAAAAAGAATAGTTCAATTGGAGATGTCTCACACTATAAAGCCTTGATTTGTCTATCTTCAGGGTTACACATTATTGCGTTCAGAACACCAGTGTGACTTCTTTCAGAGTTATACACATAGTAAAAATGGAAGGTATTAACAGAGAAATGCTTCAGTTTTATCACAAAAGTATTGTTATATTAGAGAGAGCCAATAAAAGTGGAAATTGATCCTTCCGGTTTCAAACATACTATCAAATGAGTAGAGACAAAAATAGAGGGAAAGGAATCCCATCAACTGACTGACAAATGTCTAGCCCTTCAGTACCCATTCTACCATGATATCATTTCACTGGAGAAAAATGATTTTGGAGGCTGGAGAGATGGCTCAGAGGTTAAAGCTATAGCAAAGTCTGACAGCCTGGGTTCGAGTCCCCAGTATCCACGTAAAGCCAGATGCACAAAGTGGTGCATGTGTCTGGAGTTCATATGCAGTAGCAGGAGGCCCTGGGGTACCCATAATCACTCTCTTTGTCTCTCTCTTTCTCTTTTTCTCTCTCTAATAAATAAATGAATAACTAAAAAGTATTTTTAAAAATGATTTTGGGATATGTTTATATTGCATTAAATTTTTTGCTTTTGTGCTGGGATGGAATTCAGAGTTTTGCACACGATGGACAAGTGTTCTACTCCTGAAATACATGCCCAGTCCTTGTATTGCATTAAAATTTTATAGTGTACAGTATAGGGAAAAAAACTAGATAGCATTTCCACTTACATTTAAAACATAATTCTATTGAATATATAATGGTATACCCATTAGCTAATGATTAATGTTGAAGAGTCAGATTTCACCAAAGAATCAACTTTACTCTTGTAATAAAACAATTTGAAATAAAAGTAGCTGGACAAATTTAAGAAAATCATGGGAAAAAAACCTAACCACTTTCTAAAAATTAAAAGAAAAATGATAGCACATCAAATCGGGTTTCTGTCCTGTGGGTACTCTTTGGCCTGTGTCTGCAAGCTCTCATTCAAAGCTGCCATTCTTTCCTCTCTGGCACATTTCTTGTTGACCAATGCCTTCTATGTTAGCTCATCTGGCAGAGAACAGAACTGTTTTCCTCCCTGGGAGATACTAAATGACCTGACCTCTAAATTCTTGCCATGGCCCTTAGCATTCAATAAATGAATTAAATAGAAATAATTGGGTATCTTTGGCTGAACTTGATGTTTTTAATAAATGTCAGTGGTGTCATACAAAACAATTTTATAAATTACTTTGAAAAGAATTGTTTTAACTATGGAGCAGGCAGTGAAAGAGACAAATGGGAAGGATTTGGGAGAGGGCATTGCTATAATGACATCATAAGAGCTGAGAGGATTTAAATAGTAATTCTATTTATACCAAGATCAAGAAAAAAAGGTCAACAATGTAGTGGGCTTAACGTTTCTATGTGTATTATTTGATTTACCTTTTCTTTGTTGATTGGGAGGGAAAAAAGTAGTAGTTGTACAAAGATTCAGACCAGTTTAAGTATTAATTCACTTTTGTGAATTTGTGTTCTATCCCCACTGAGTTTCCAGAAGTCTTTTTGTTAGTTAAAAAAGCCATGAGACAAGATTACTTGGATTTTACAAGCCTTTGTCTGAAATGATTGCAGCTGTAACAATGGTTAGTATTGCATGATGTACCAAACAGGCTTTCCATTTTTAGGAGAATTTCCAAATGAACATTTTATCCCTGAAATGTCATCAAAGGTTATATTTAGTTCACGAGATAGACAGGCTCAAAACTGAAGTTTTTTTCTGTTATACAAATGAGGAAAAAAAAACATTTAAAAAGCAAATTAAAGAGAGAGAAGTAAATGAGACATTATTTCCCGAAAGTTGTTTTATTGCCTGCCAGGCAAATATCTTCAGGAGATGGACTGAAAAAGAAAAAGACTTTCATCGTGAGCATCTGAGCCACTGCAGATTTGTGGGTCTTATTGGCTTTTTCAGACATCAAAACCAAACGGTGTGAAAGATGATGGAGGGGCTTCAACAAGAAAGGGGAATGAAAATGAGCCAATAGAAGATCATGCTCAATAAAAACACAAAATGATAATCAGAACAAATGAGACTATCACTGCACAAGGAGGAGGAAATCAACTGGGAACATCTGTTCAGGTGAGGCTGAATTAAGAGAATAATCAGACTCTGGGTGTGTTC
>PVHP010045230.1:0-13749 GCA_004024765.1 Zapus hudsonius | reverse complement strand
GGGAAAACGTCATCCGGTGCTGGCAGCTCGCCTTGGCACCCATCCATAGTCCTGGAATTCACTGGGTCTCCATTGCAACCCACAGTTCATCCTCATGGCTCCATCGGGCTCCATGCAGGCAACCTTGCACACCTGCTTCACATGCTGATGGCCATTTTTCAAAAACAAAACTGTGTTGCAAATCCAATGACCCTCTCTTCTTACATTTGCCATACTCCACAGAACCAAGTGGGCTACCAACTTGTTAATCCAGGGGGATCAAAGCATTCAGGCCCCTTACTTCTAAGAATCTGCATTCTTCCTGTTCTTCCAATGCAGACCAGCTGGCCCAGTCTCAATGGTTTTCATCTCTCAAACAATTGCAGGTGAATGGGCAGCAGTTTCGACCCAAAGATCTTCTTTCTGTGCCATCTCCATCTGCTCACACCAGTCCATCTTTACGTAACACAACCCTGCACAGGTTTCCAGGACACAGGCAGGCAGAATGCAGCAGGCCTCTCACACAAACTGCTTCTGGCACAGTCCTGACCAAGTTCTTTCTCCCCCTCGTAAGCCAAACCTCACAGTCCATAGTTCTCATTACATTCAGGTCTTTCAGCTCTGACCAGAATGATCCATGAAGCTGTACTTACAGCACTGCAAGGCACCTCTTAGGACAAGCTTTCCAATCTGTCCACATTCCTTCTGCAGATCACTTCCAAAAGCCCAAAGCCACAAGATCAGGGTTCTAGCAGCAACAGATGACCCCACGTCCTGGTACCAAAACTGTTGTGTCAGCTTTCTAGTTGCTGCGCAGGAAGAACCCAAGCAAAAGCGGCTTGTAGAGGAATGGGTTTATTTGGCTTACGGACTCGAGGGGAGACTCCATTCTGGCAGGGAAAACGATGGCATGAGCAGAGGGTGGACATCACCTCCGCCACAGCACTGCAAACAGCGGCAGGAAGGTGTGCCAAACACTGGCAAGGGGAAGCTGGCTTGTAACCCCATAAGCCCGCCCCCAACAACACAGCTTCATCGAGGTTGTAAAACCCAAACTGCCATCAGCTGAGGATCGATCAATCAGAACACATTCAATTGTTTGTGGGGGACACCTGGATCAAACCATGACACCTATTCTTGGGAATTTTGCCAGCTATGCATCTGTGCCTTAACCTCTGCTCATTTTAGTAAGAAAAACTCCTATTATCTAGGCAATACTACTATGTGGGAACAAATATAGATATTTAATGATTTGATGTGCTATTTGTTGCTACCTTTTTATTACATGATATAAACACCTGACAAAAAGCAGCTATAGGAGGAACAAATTTATTTAGGATTGAAATCTAGAGTGGAAACTTCATCATGGCCAGAAAGCATGGAAGAGCAGAGGTTGGGCATCATATTACCAGGGTGGAAGCAATCTACATACTGGACTTGGAGCTGGGCTAATAACCTCAAGGTCCTTCCCCTAGTAACACATCACCTCCAGCAAGTCTCCACCTCCTAAACGGCAACCAGCTGGAGATTGAAGATGAGACTTAATCACAAACATGTGAAGCTATGGGGGACACTTCACATTCAAACTTCCACACTGTTCAGTATGACCACAGTAGTAAGTTCCCTACATGGTCCATATTCTTGGCTTTTTTCCAGGTTTACAGTATGAGGCATGAATTCCCTCCTGTAGAGCTGACCTCACATCCACTTGTATCCAATCCCACCACATGCTGTTATTGCACCAGTGGGCACATCTTCCTGGAAAGTGGGTTTTGAAGTACACAGAGTTCACAGCTAGGTAGAACTGTTGATAGCTTTTCTCCTTCAGCAGCTTGCATAGCACCTTCTTCCATCAGAAGACTTTTATTTAGGCCTGATAAATACTTTCAGCAAAGTAGTAGGATATAAGTAATTTTTCTACATATAAATGGCAAGAAAAAACCAAGGGGAAACATTCTATCCGTGATAGGAATAAACCTATCCAAGGGAACAAAAACCTTTTATAATGAAACTTTAAGATACTTAGGGAAGAAATTGAAGAAGACACTAGAAGATGGAAAGACCTCCAATGTTCATGGATTGGCAGAATTAATATTATGAGAATAGTTATATTGTTAAATGTAACTTACAAATTCAATGCTATCCCCATTGAAATTTCAATAACACTCTTCACAGAAGTAGAAAAAAAATCTTAAATTTCATATGAAAGACAGATGGTCTAGAACAGCTAAAGCAATCACTAGCAAAAAAGCAATGTTAGAAGCATCACAATACCTGATCTCAAGTGATATTACAGAGCCAGAGTAGCAAAGGTGGCATGGGACTGGCACAAAAACAGACCTACAGATTAAATGAATAGAAGAGAAGAGAAATAGAATAGAAGAGAAATAGAAGAGAAGAGAAATAGAATAGAATAAGAGAAATAGGATAGAAATAAAATACAAATAGAATAGAAGAGAAGAGAAATAGGAATAGAAATGAATCGAATAGGAGAATGGAATGGAATGAATAGAATAAAATAGAAGAGAAGAATAGAATAGGAGACACAGAAATAAACCCACATAGTTCAGCTACCTAATTTTTGGCAAAGCTAGAAAAATTTAATTTTCTCATGCAGATATTGAAACTAGAACCCTATCTCTCACCCTATACAAAAATCAGTATAAATGGATTAAAGACTTTAATGTTAGATCTGAAGCTTGAAACTGCTAGAGGAAAACATAGGTAAAAATGTCACAATATAGAAATACACAAGGATTTTGCAAAGAACTCCAATAACACAGGAAAAACCCAGAAATTAAAAATAAGTTTACACAAAATTATGAAGCTTCTGCATAGAAAAGAAACAATTGTCACAGTGAAGAGAAAACCCACATGATGGAGAACAACAATCTTTGTCAGCTACAAATCAGACAGAGGGCTAATATCCATGGTACGTAAAGAACAGCAAAAATTAAAAGCCAAAACCCCAAATCATCCAATCAGTAAATGAGCTGATGAAATACATAGTTCTTATTAGAAGGGATGCAAACCTGGAAACGTGTACGTTAAGACATTTAACATGAAAAACTTAATTAGGTTAGGGATATAGCTCAGCATTAGAGTGCTTTTCCAGTATGTTCAAAACCCTGGGTTTGATCCCCAGTGCTGAAAAAAAAGAAGCAAACTAAGTTAACACAATCTGTCACACCAATAGAATAAAGGAAGAGAAGTTGTATGATTGTATTAACAGATGAATAAAAGGTATTTAACAATTCAACACCCATTAAATTAGGAATAAAGGGAACTTCCTCAGTTTGATAAAGAACATCTATAAAACTTGCAACTAATATTCTAAATGGTGAGAAATTCAAAGCTTTCCCACCAAGATCAGGAACAATGCTAGGATGTCCTCTCCCCACTGTTTTTCAGCTGGTGGAAGTCCTAGTGAATACAAGAAGACAAAAAAAAAAAAAAAACACAGATTGAGAAGGAATAAATAAAACTCATTGCAAATGATAATGACAGCTATGTGGATGATCTGAAAAACATCTCCCCAAAGCTCCCGAAACCAGTAAGCAATTATCACATTTGCAATAATCTGCATATGGATGTTTATAGCAGCTTTATTCATAATTGCCTAAACTTTTAAGCAATCAAGATATCCTTAAGTGGGAGAGTGAATAAATAAACTGTAGTACATCTGACAATAGAGTATTATTCAGAAGTAAAAAGAAATGAGCTACCAGCCATGGAAAATGTAGAGAGAATTTAGATGTCCATGGCTAAGCAAAGGAAGGCCAGCTATAGAGGCCACATACTGGATTATTCCACGTATATAAAATTCTGGGAAAAGTACTGGGAAGTAAAAAGTTCTGTAAGGTGTAAGAAGAACAGGAAGAGACAAACAAAAAGCAGAGCACAGAGGACTTCTGGAAGAGTGAAATTAGCTGAGGATGTGGCTCGATCAGTAGAGTGCTCTTAGCATGTGCAAAGCCATGGACTCAATCCCCAGAACAACAGTAAATGGACATAGTGATACATGCTTATAATCCTATCACTCAAGAGACAGAGGCAGGAGGACGGGAACTTCAAGGTCATCCTAGTGGGCTGGAGGCCATCCTGGGCTACATGAGATCCCGTGTCAGAAAAGAAACTATTTTATAAAATGCTCTAAATGAGATACATGTCAGCATGCATGCACACCATCAAATTGTCCACCACCAAGAGTGAACCCTAGAGAGCTCTATAGACCCTTGGTGGTCATCATATGTCTACGTTGGCTCATCATCTCTATTAAAATGTACCACTTTGGCGGAGGACGATGATAATGGGGAGGTTTTGAAAGCAGAAAGTAGATGGGAACTCTCTGTACTCTGTAGCCCTCTGACTGTTGTAAAATATCAAAGTGTATGTTTAAAATCTTTCAAATTTTTATTCTTGATTTCATCATAATAATTTTTTTGAGAAATATTAAAGAGTGTACACCACTTATAATCAAGCTGATAAAGGTAAATTAGAGGCACTGGGATAACCTAGATCAGAAAACATCTGCAGATCACGGTTAGTTACACTGGTAAACTCAGCTCCATTACAGTGCACATCTCCCATAAAACTTAGAAAGATGCCAAAAAATCTATCACTACCTTAAGATACATAGAATAAAGTTCCTGTTGTAGTTAACTTTTCTCTCATTGCTGCAACAAAAGAACCCAACCAAAGCTGCTTGGTGGAGGAATGGGTTTATTTGGCTTGCGGACTTGAGCGGAGACTCCATCCTGGCAGGGAAAACGATGGCATGAGCAGAGGGGTGGACATCACCTCCACCACAGCACTGAAAACGGCGGCAGAAAGGTGAGCCTAACACTGGAAAGGGGAAGCTGGTTTATAACACCCATAAGCCTGCCCCCCCAAACACACCTCCATCAAGATTCTGATACCCAAACTGCCATCAGCTGGGGATCGATCATTCAGGAATTTGTTTGTGGGGGACACCTGGATCAAACTGTGGGAGTTTAGGAGAGAGACCCCACACAATGTTGCCACGCTTCTCCTTAACTCCTCCCCAGTCAGAGCTTTGCCTTACCTCCTACAGGGTAGAAACGGATATTCTTATTTCTTAAACATGTATGTACTTCTTTCTGGTGCCTTTTTTCGATACCATACCCCAATACCCTAAAAGCAGTTAGGGTTATTTCTTCAGAGGTGGGGGATCATGACAGTTCAGGAAAACTCCATAGACCCCCTCTCCTTGATTGGGAGGTGTCTTTAGCCAGAGCCCAAACCTAGATGCAAAGGCTGATTGGTTAGGTATAGACCAATCAGCTGTCTCTCTGACTTACCTGGGGGAAGTACAGGGAAGAGGGAAATAGGGGAACTGGAGACATCAACACATTATTCCCTTATTATCGATAATAAAAAAACAATTCATCTCTCCTGGGAAGCAAATTTCAGTTTATCAAAGGTCAAAACTGAATTGCCACATGACACAATAATTCCACCTCCAGACATGTGTTCCAAAGAAATGAACTCCAACCTTTCTGTATAAAACTTGAATTTGAATGTTCATAGCAGGATTATTCATAATGTCCCCAAAGTGAAGACAATTCAGATGCCCATCATCAACTAGTGAGTAGATATATAAAATGTAATATACTCACACCGTGCCATATTATCTATGAGTAAAATTGAATTAAGCTCTGACTTGTATTACAACAGGAATTAAAAATATTAGACTGTCAAACAAGCCAGTTATAAAAGGTTATAAATTATGAGATACTGATTGTATGAAATGTGAAGACTAGACAGTTCTGTAGAGACAGAAAGCAGGTTATTGATTGCTTAGGGCTGGTGAGAAGAGTATCGTGGTTGGTGTAGGGAATGTGGGGAAGTGTGATAAAATATTCTAATATTGATTCTTATGATGGCTACACAATTGTGAGCATACTCACGGGCATTGACTTTAATTGGATGAACGATATGATATGTGAGTCATATCTCAACAAGGCTGCTGTGGTTGTCCCCCATAGGCTCCTGTGTTTGAAAACTTGGACCCTAGCGGGTGGCTTTGTTTGGGAAGGTTGTGGCCCTTTAGGAGGTGGAGCCTTAGTCCGGTGGAAGTGGGTCAGAGTTAGGGGGAAGGGAGAAACAGATTTGAGGTTTTATAGCCCTGCCTCATTTCCTGTTCCCCTTTGCTTCCTGATTGTGAATACAATATGATGAGCTGGCTTCCTGCACCTACCACCAAGCCCTCCTTACCATGGAACCTGCTTCGGAAACTGTAAGCCAAAAATAACCCCTTCCCTTCCTTAAGTCGTTTCTGGTCAGGTATTTGTTCATAACAACATAAAAATAACTGATACACAGGCATTATTTAAAAAATAAAAATTAAGAATGAAAATAGATACTTGAGTACCATTTTCATGAATGGAACAATAAGGTAATTTTTATAGGGGCTGTTTCTATAAAGGAGAGTGTAAAGCAGCAAACACTCTTTCGAAACCTTTTTTCTCTAAATGAGAAGATGTGGGTAGGTTGATTATAGCCTTTTGTTTTATTTTTGAAATTGTATATAATAAGCTTTTATTATAAATGTAACATAAGAGATATCATTTTTTACCCACTAGAATTCACAGCGATCCTCAGTGCTGGGATTAAAGGCATGTGCCACCACTCTGGGCTCGTACTGCTTTTGATAGTGGTGGAACAGGATTCCAATTTCTCCAAATCTTTGCTAACAGTTGTTCTTTTTACAATGGCCGTCATATGGGTGTGAGGTGATAACTTCTAATTGCTTTGATAGGCATTATTACCCTGATGGTCAGGGATGCTGAGGATCTTTTTGTTTATTTGCTGTACACATGGTGATCCTCCTACCTCAACCTCCAAAGTGCTGGGATTAAAGGTGTGCGCCACCACACCCAGCCTGAGAATCTTTTTATATGCTTGGTGACTACTTGTATACCTTAGGAGAAATGTTTATTCAGTTCCTTTGCCTATCTTTAAATCAGCTCACTTGAGTTTTTTTGCTTGATTTCTTTCTATATCTCTTTATCTATCACCTATCTATAATCTATTATGTTCTGGATTTTAGCCTCTTATCAGAGACATGATATGTAAATACTTATTCTGGAGGTTACTTTCTTACTCTGTACATTGTTTCCTTTAACAAAAACATATTAAATTTGGGTTTGGGGAGATGGTTCAGTGGTTATTGGTATTTGTTTGCATAGCCTGATGGCCTTGGTTCAATTCCCCAGTACCCACATAAAGCCAGATGCACAAAGTGGCACATGCATCTGGAGTTATAGCAGAAAGAGGTGTCCATACCCTCTCTCACACACACAAATAAAAATACACTTTTTAAATAAAAAAAAAAACACTTTCCCTAGAACAAAGGCCAGTCTTCTTTTCCCCACATGGCATCCTAGAAGGAGGACTTCATTTTCCAGGTAAGGCTCAGGATTCTTTTCCACATGAACCTTTCCCTCTCATGATGGGAGCCCTCTGATACCTTTTCTTCTTCTGCTTGTTTGGCTGAGCAGCACAGGTTTTATTAAAACCTCTCCCATATATTCTCCCCACACTGGTGGCTGGAGAACTCTGTAACTCCCATGTTCCCTTAAATAAAGTCTCCCACTATACCTTAATATCTGTTTGTCTATGATTTTAATTCTTTAACTTTGTAGAAAAAAATTCCGGTACTCCTTAAATTTTGGGATGCATTGGAATTTTTTGCTGGGCATTATCTAAATTCTAATCCTCAATTCACCCCATTACAAAACCATGAAAGTTCTCCAAGCATATGATTCTTCAGGTGAATAGAAATCAAGGTGCAGAAGGAACTCTGGGCTCAGCAGGTCTCTAACACTAGGATGTTCCCATGTGCACCCTCAGTCTTCACCAGAGAAGGTAGAAGAGCACATAAGGTAAGGATGTTTTAAAATATTTATTTTTATCTATTTATTTATTTATGAGCACAGAGGGGGGAGGGAGAGAAGGGGAAAAGAGAGACAGACAAAAAGAGATAAAGACACAGAGAGAAGCAAAGAGAGAGAGAGAAAGAGAGAGAAAGACACAGAGAGAAACAGAAAGAAAGACAGAGAGAAACAGAGAGAGAGAGAGAGAGAGAGAGAGAGAGAGAGAGAGAGAGAGAATTAGTGTGCCAGAGCCTCTTGACACTGCAAATGAACTCCAGATGTATGCACCACTTTGTGAATGTGGCTTTGCCTGGTTACTGGGGAATAGAACTCAGGCCAGTAGGTTTTGTAAGCAAGCGTCTTTAATCATTGAGCCACCTCCCAGCACCAGCAAAGGAGGTTTTATGTGTAGAAATGGATGACCAGACCCAGACAGACTTCCACAACATAGACAGACTTACAGAGCATATTCAGAGTTAGACAGGAACTGGTCTATTGCAGAAGAGCAGGAGGAAGCTTGAGATAGAGGAGCAGCCACTTTTAGTCGACACAGAAAACCGCCGCAGATGAGGGAGAGCAGAAGTTAGGAAAGAGAGAAAGAAAGGAAACACAGAGATTATTAGATACAGGATCTTAACCAAAGCGAATATTCCAGTCTTTTTACTTTTAGGACAGAGTAAGGAAGGGAGCATAATAGTGCACAACATGGTTATGCCACATTTTGCTGTCTAAAAGCAATTCTATAGCTAGTATCTCACTTGAGTCAACAATTTTGGGCATCCACAGTGTAAACTGCTAGCTTGATGGACCAAATAACAAGACTTGGGCTCCTCTTTTCTCTCCTTCAGCCACCCTCCTATGATGAGCCTATGAAGGGCTTTGGGAAATGTGGTTGGTTTATACAACACTTCCTGCCAATGGTTATTTCTGGCTATTTCAATGTGATACTACTCTTCCCTCTTTTTAAATAAACACAGCACCTTCTGCCTCTATAATTTATTTGTCTCGTGGCGGCCTTAATGTGGCCTCCAGTGCAGCTCGGCATCATCCGCACAGCATGCTTCCAGGAAAATTTCAATCTTGGGGAAAGGAGCCATGATTTAGTCATCCGGCACTTCTGGGTACGTCATTGGCCATTAGCTGAGCAATGGTGGTGGAGAGTCACCGGTCCAGAATCTCCATCTTGCCTGTATACCTTAGCAGTCAATGGAGGACTTTCCTTGGCTCAGTCTCCACATCTGCTATGCACAGCTGGTTGAAGAACTTCTCTCAGTGACTGACGGCACGAGGCAAGAGAAGGAAGACACTGCACAGCATCTACACTGTGCCCGATACTGCGCTCATAAACAGTAGCTGGGATGTTTTAGTCAAACTTGAAGGGAATGACATGATCAAATACCAATTTAGATGCCTATTATTTTCTCCCTTCCATTGGTTCTTTTTAATCTTTCATAAACTCGTTATGCTTAACTTGTGCTTATTATCCTTAGCTAAACACTCTCTAAGGGTGACCATCTGAATCCTCTTAAGAACAAGTGATATGAGGTTGACTGTGTGAGTAGCTGGGTATTTGAGTGTTTGAATGGCTGTGTATTTAAGGTGGGTGTTTGAGAGGCTGGGCATTTAAGCTGTTTGGGTAGCTTGGGCTTTTCAACTGAGTGCTTGAGTAGCTGGGTATTTAAGCGAGAGCTTGAGTAATTGTGCATTTCAACTGAGTGTTTGAGTAGCCGGGTATTTAAGCAGTGTTTCAAGGTAGTTGGGTCTCTGGTTGCATAACGTACATTTCTGGAAATTGGATTTCAAAGCAGTAAGGAGCCAGACGTTCTTAAGTTAGGAGTCCTGTCAGATTTTAGTGTGGAAGGCATTATTGAAACTTCTTTTTTTGTTGTTGTCTCCCACAAGTAAGTTGTTTCAAGTATTTACATAGAGCTCAGATTATAAATGCAATTATTATTATAAATTATTGTAAATAACTTATCCCTGGCTTATATGTGTTGCTTTATTTGACTGTTGATTAAAATTTTAATGATAGTTACATACTTATTTGTAGATTTCTTTAAAAGTTTAAGTAATAATGGTTTTCCTTGGACATAAAATTAGACATATGACTAAACTTTTAAGTTAATTTGTTTGCAGGAATTGAACAGATCCTGTCAAAAGTATTTCCTTGTAAAAAAATTTTAGAAGATGATATAATGTTATGAACACATTTTAAAACTGCATTTTAAAATGGAAAATGTGACTAATTTTGCACATTGAAGAAATGTTCAGATGAAACAAACATTATCATATAAAACTTAGATGTTCAGAAATTATACAATGTGTATCACGTTCCTTACCCATTATCCTTGCAAATCTTTCTGAATTAACGGTGTAGTTTTCCTGACATCTCTGTCTATTTGAACCTCAGTGGTTGGCACAATCACATCAATACCATGTCAAGTGGAACGATTGGTTTCACATACAAAGATTGTCGCATATTGTATTACAGACTATTCTGCTATAAAAGCACTGGACATCCAGAATTTTATTTTCTACTCACAATAGGCCCATGTAGTTGGAGTTTTAAGGTTGGAATATAAACGTCACATATCCTCTCTCCCCACACACAGGGTAGCAAATCTTAAGAAAACTACCACATTAACCCAGGCTAACTGATCAGTCTTAGCTTTCTTAAGTCCAAATACGTTTGGTACAGGCAACCTTAGCCTGCCATCCTGAGACAGATGTGAGGATGGTCACAAACCCAGGAAACACGATGATGACAGATGGCTAGGCTCTTATTTGGATGGTGATGTGATATGACCAGGCTTCAGTGGTGGTTAGCCAATTGGCAGCAAGTACGAGGAAGCTCACAGCCAAGAACACCAGAGTTACATTGCAGGCAGATGAAAGAGGCAGGCAGACCTGAAATCCTACAATATTAGCTCACAGTGCTTCAAATACCTGGCTGCTCTTTAGGCTTGCTTTGCCATTGTGAGAACCTTGGCTTCCCATATTAACACCATATCCTTCGCTTTTCGAGGAACTCATTGCTATTTAAAAGGGTCAGGTCCAAAATATTGAGGTTATACCTTGAATTTCCTTGCCATCACTTTAGACTAGCGGAGGAAGGTCATCCCATCTTTTTACTCTGTCTGAGAACTTTGTGTCCCCTGAACACATTATCCTCATTTTCAGTGGCAGATGCTTAGCGTAGTATTGTGAGTCCCTATCCTCAAACTGTATGCCATTGATTTTGTTCTATATTTCAGGTACAATATTGAAGCTTCATAGTGGTAATTTTCATTGTGCACCAACCTCATCACCAAACAGAAATCTTCAGACTACCTAACATTACAGCCTATTTGAATCAAATGTCTTAAAAATTGAGCAAAAGTTTGTTTCAGTACTACATAAAATGATAGGTTCATATGTAGATATACTGACTCCTTTCACGAACTAACTTTGAAGTCTTACCTATTTTTATAGTCATCAAGACACTCTAGTGCTATGCTACTTATTCTTAAGAGCCTTCTGTAAGTATCACTCTAAGAGACCTTTGCTGAAACAAGCTTTGTCCTGTCTTTGGTCCAAAGCAAGTAACAAAATAATTTTGTTCTGAGCATACCAGCTCTGCTGTCAAACATGTCCTCACTCCTCACTGAAACTCCCCTACTCTAGGTACTTGTCTTAAGTGGCTGGCTGAGATCTGGCAGGTTCTGTAGGAAGCTATGGGCTATAGTTTATTACTCTCCCACCACAGCATAAACATGATCTCCTGTACAGGAGTTGTGTTTGTGTAGTCAGGGCTTTTTCCATTAAGCCTGGTCATCAGGAGTTGGCTGGTTACAAATGCAGTCTTGAAACCAAAAGGACTGAAATCCAATTATCTCAGCTTCCTGTGTGCAGATTCCTGCCAAGGAGGAGCAGTCATGCTTGCCTGCTTCACGAGGCTCCTGGCATTCAAAGAACAGCATGGAGAGAACTAATGAACAACAAATACTCAGACATTTTGATGGAGAGGCAGTGTGGGGTGGACTGGGGCTTACTGATGCAGAATGTAAAACTCCTGCTGCGAGTCTGAACTCTGCCTCTTGTAATTACATCTACCTCCACCTCTCTAAAGTTCAGTTTCTCATTCACTTGAGGGAGATCATAACACCAACCACTAGGGTATTTAGAATTTCTAATGATAAAACCTATCTGAAAGTTTTAAACTATGATGATGGTGAATATGGTGATGAAAATGTAGTTGTATTTATTGACTGCCTACCATGCCAAGGACATCAAACTACCCTGCACTTTCTTGTTCAATACAAATGCCCTTTGAAGATTTGATGATGAAAATACTAAGCATCACTATGTCGGGCATAGTACCACGACACACCTATAATCCCAGTACTTGGAAGGCTGAAGCAAAAGGATTGCCATGAACAAACCAACTTGGGCTCTACAGCAGGACCCTGTCACAAAACAACAACAAAAAGAATATCTAACATTTCATAAATGTTGACCACATACAAGGTTCCAGTCTGAGCATTTCATGCATATGAACATGAATAACATGACTTCATGCGAAATAAGTACTTCTATTATCTCTAAGTCATATATGAGGAAAATTAGACATAAAAATTGGATAGTTTATTCAAGAACGTGCTGCTGGGATGTGAGGGCGATCTGGCAGTGACATCTGTCACCCCACTGATCACCAGGGTTGATTCGTCTGATCTGACTAGCCAGGCGGTGTCCCTTCCTCCCTTCACACTTGGTTGAAGAGGATGACCTTCCCTAAATAGAGGAGGAATGGTCTCGGGTCAAAGGTATGTGAGTACCAGAGCTCCCCTGATAGATTCTCCAAACCCCTCTCAAGAACAAGGTTCTGGAACAAGGCCACAGGGACTCATGCAATGGTATCCTAGACCGAAGTTGCCAATCTTCTAGACTCTAGTTTCCTATGAAAGACTAGATTGAAGTATCTTGGGCTTTCTGGACACATAGCTATTACTCTTACACTTCTTTGTTCTTTGTTATTTGGTACAATGTTTTCATCATTGTTGTATTTTATTTTTATGTTTCTTTGCAAATATAATTACCATTTTTAGCTCAAGGTCACCCCAAAATAGGCTGATGGCCAAACTTGACCCACACATCTAGTTTGCTAACAATTGCTCTTGAAATGACTTTGGTTTTACAGATAAGGAATCTAATGATCAAGAGACCTGGACAGGGGAAGAGTGGAAACCAGCAGCTTGAACACAGCACCCAAGGACTGCCCTTCTATGTGTGGTATTCAGACATGAGCAGATAGGTAGCAACTGAGGGTTTACTAAACTCTTGAGAGACAATGGCATGTGGTAGAGGTCCTGTAATTTCACTTCCAGGTGTCTAGATGGAGGTTGGATCATAAGTTCAATGCTAAATTCTTGGCAGTCTTCTTAGCAGAACTGTTATCCATTCTCGAACACTCACAGATAAGCACATGAATCAGCACTTCAATAGGTGTCTAGACAAGAAAGGGCCATGTACAATACAAAGACTTTAAAATCATAATCAGAAAATAGAATATAACCGTAGTGTTCTGTTTAAGCTATATCTTTATGAAGAAAAGAAAGCTAAAATTAAACTAAATTAATAAAATGATGAGTTAGCAAAAAAAGAGTTTAAGAAACTTGCCTCAAGTCACTCAGTGAGTGTTGAAAGTGAGATTCTAATCCAGTGTCCCTGCTTTCAGAAAACGTACCAACTCTATTTCATAATTAACTTCCTTGAAATAATTTTCAAGAAGCCAAGAATATTTGCTTCATCGTAGAAGTCCCCGAGAAGAACTCTTTGGGCTGCTACAGGCTGCAGGGTGGAACTGAGTCTCCTGCTTCTGCCCCAATGCCACTGA
>PVHP010045229.1:0-13789 GCA_004024765.1 Zapus hudsonius | reverse complement strand
AAGCAGGGGCCAGTCATCTGGATGGGAGAGCATGGGCTTGGGTTTCTTTAGCTCTGTGGTCCTCAGTGGGCCTATGGGTTTGGCTGGGTGCGTGTGTTAACATGAAGTCTGTTGGGGGAGAAAAGTCATCAATGGTAAAGCCGTGCAAGCTTTACACTTAGCCAGCCAGGGGAAATGTGCCAACCGGTGCCATGGTGGCACATCTGTTATGGGGGAAACCAACTGCTCTCTGATTGGACTTGAGGCCTCCTCCATGGGAGGGAATCCATGCCTGGGGAGCTCATGAGCCCTGAAGGGGTGGGAGGAGGGATTGCTATTGTCTGGCTAAATGGATACATTATTCATGCCAAACTGCATTTAAATACTTATGTTTATGTAATTAATGCACTCTGACTTTTGGTTAGAGAAGTGTCTCTGGTCAGATGACTGTGACCACTGGGGTGACTCAAAACTCCCCACAGTGCTGAGAAGAAGGGACAGCGGAGTGTTCAGCACTAAGTGAGACATCTCGGTCACACCCTCCAAGGCTCAGAGACCATTGAGGAAGAGGTGAAGGAAAGAACGTAAGAGCCAAAGGAAGGGAGGAGCGCTTATGACGCTGTCTTGTAGCCACAAAGTGACCTTGACATTCTTGACCTCACAGTGGCTGATGCTACACAGACCTGCGTAATAGGAGGGGAAATGTTGACATCAGAACAAAGGAGAGACCCGTTGGAAAGAAGGGGTTCAGTGGAGGGGGGTTATGAGAACGGTTAAAGAGAGGGTAGTGGGAGGGGGGTCACGATCATGGCTTAACATTTAGATGTGTGGAGGTGGTCAATGAAAAGTTAAAAACAACGGAATGTTCTTTCTTGTGTCAGAGCCTGTGAGGTTCTGTTATGGGTCTCAGAGGGCCCAAGAGTTTGCACGACTTTACCAACATCCAGAAGGACATAACGCCCACAGACCCTCTGATGACTCACGTGGGTGGAGTGAGTGGTTCACTGTTCACATGGACAGATTCGCTCCCCAGAGGTGGCTCAGGGTTTGCCTCACAGCAGAAATTAAAAAAAAATTCTATGTGTGTGTGTGTGTGTGTGTGTGTGTGTGTGTGTGTGTTTTGCACCAGGAAGGAGGCCCTCTTATAACTAGAAACCAATCAATACCAGACATCTTTCCTGCAGCCAGCCTATGTGGGTGGCCCAGGACCTGAACCCAGGCCGGCTGGCTTTGCAGTCAGCACCATTCATCTTTCTAGCTTCCCTTATTTGTTTCTATTCATTTGCAGCAGCTGGAGTGGAGATCCTCACCCTTGCAAACGAGCGACTTCCATTGCACCAGCAGACTGTCCCTAAGCATTGCCCCCAATCCATCCCGGTCTGCCCTCGGGGGCCAATGGATAGAATGTAAGAGGCGCTAACCTCAGAGCCATCTCTCCAGCCCCCTCTCCCTCTACGTCTTGCTCTGTCCTGGTCCCCCTCCCTGTCCTCTCACCACTGACCTTGGACCCATCTTCCACGCCCTCTGCCTTCCATCCTTCAGCTTCACGCATGTCTGCTTTTGTGCTGCAGAGAGTCCGGGTGACACAGCAACAACGAAGCTTGGCTTTGCTCCCTCAGAGGCTCGGGTTAGGCCATCGAGGCCCTTCCTGGGGCAGCTAAGAGCACGACGGGCTCTGCATCCCGTCATATGTGGGTTCAAGTCCTGGTCCTCTAAGGTAACCAAGGAGAGGTGCCAACTTCAGTGAAAGAAGCTGAGAACTTTGGCTCATCTGTGAAATCGGTGTGAAAACTCCCAACTTGTGTGAATCTGCAAAGTGCTATGACGGCCAGGCTCATCCGAGTGTGGGGAAGGCAACAACATGGCAGGTCGGAGTCTGTCGTGACTGTTTCAGTAATGGCACCTTCGCCCCCATCATTCACAGCCGCCACATTCACTCACTCACACACACACTCATATACACACACACATACATGGCTCGAGTCCCACACACTCCCACACACACACACATACAAAACAATCACACACACACACACACACACACACACACACACACACACACACACTGTAACCACAGTTACAGGCACCAGCTTAGGGCCCAAGCCATAGCTCGAGTCCCACTCCTTCACTTGTATAGTGTGGCCTGAAGCTAGCAGTCTCTCTGCTCCACGGATGGACAGAACAGGAATGGAGGCCGTATCAACCTCCTAGGGGGGAGGTGAGCGTGGAGGGATCTGGTCACATGGAGGCCTTAGAGCCCATGATTGACAGTCCTGATGGGGTTTTCATGACTATTTCTGAGAGCGTGAGCTTTGGGAGGAGCGCGGGTAGAGAGGCTCCCACACCGTGGGGTGACCGTGGTGACCGTGGCCTCCTGTCATCCAGCGTGAGCACAAGGCCCGGACTGTGTGTGCCATGGAGAAGGGCCTGTGTGCTCCCAGTTCTGAACAAACTGGGCAGTGCCAGGGCCCAGATCGGAGGCTGGCAAGCTGCTGAGCTATCTCTCTCCCCAGAACTGGTCGAAGGAGCACCGCTGCCCACAAAAAGATCAGGCCTCCTGCCAGAGTAAACACAGCAGACTTACTCAAGAGCAAAAGTTCCCAGCTCACAAGGGCAAAACCAAACAGGTTCACTTGAAATCAAGCTTTAGAGGCAGGACTAAGCTTTGGTGACACATACTTGTAGCTCATGTCTCATATTAGAGCTGATACATACGTAGACGCTTCCGACTATGGCTTTCTCAAAAGACGCTGAATGTTCCAGAAAAATTCAAAAGCAGCAGTGAGGCTCAGTAGCAAGAAGACCGGCTTTGCAAGTCTATGGCCCCTGCATCTTTGCTGTAGGACCGGGAAGCCTGGAGTGTGACAAGTCACTTAGGCTGTGGTCCAAGGAGGATTGAGGAAGCAGAGCTTGGAGTACCCGGCATCCTCTCTGTTCTACACCATCATGTCCGACAGGCCCATGGGAACAAAGGACAAAACACATTTCTTTCATTCCCTGTTTTTTACATTCTCCTCACGCTGCTTAGGGAAAGAGGAGACCACAGGGCCGTTTGCACACCCCATAAACCTGCACACTGGTTGGTGGGCACTGGCAGAAGGGAGTTGTTAAGACCTCTCATTGTGCGTTTGGAATGAGAGAGAATGACGATAAGACGTGTCAGGTGACCATCATGGAGGGTCATATGTGTCAAGGAGTGGATTCATGAATTTAAATGCATCAACCGTTAATTTTCACAAAGTCCCCACAAAGGAAGCCTTTATGGTCACCAAATTCCAATTTCCAGGAAATTAAGTCCTACAGAGCTTAAGTAACTAAGGCGACTAAGTAATAAGACCTGATGATCATCTCAGCTGCTTGGGAGGCTGAGGTAGCAGGATCAAGATGGATCCTTCCAAATAAAGCATGAAGACAAGGGCTGGGGATGTAGCTCAGTTGGCAGAGCGCTTGCATGAAGCTCCGGCTTTGACTCAGCACCTCATTAAATAGACCTGCCTAGGATCACAGCAAAAGTGGAGGAAGGAGAAGCCAATGTTCAAGGCCAACCTTGGCTACTTAGCTACGTGAGAACTTATCTCAAAATAATAATAATAATAATAATAATAATAATAAAATAATTAATAATAATGTATGTATGATTTTTTTTTGTTTTTTTGAGGTAGGGTTTCACTCTAGCCCAGGCTGACCTGGAATTCACTATGTAGTCTCAGGGTGGTCTTGAACTCACGTCGATCCTCCTACCTCTGCCTTCTGAGTGCTGGGATTAAAGGCATGTGCCACCACGCCCGGCTTAATAATGGCAACAGAAAGGACCGTCTGGGATGCTCAGTGGTAGAGTGCCTGCTTTGATTGCAGAAGATCCTGGGTTCAGTCCCTAGCAAAACACTGGGGGAATCTCATCCTCAGCCAGTATTTCTAACCAGTAGATGGGAAACTGGAACACCAGGGCTTGTGTGAGAATTTCCAGAGTTTGACACTGTACACATCTCATCAGCTCACACCGTCCTTGTCCTTCTGTCTGGCAGGCTGCCTCAGCTCGTGTGGCTAATGGATTTATTTTTTATTTTATTTATTTATTTTAAAAAATATTTTTAAAATTTATTTTCAAGCAGAGAAATGCAGAAAGAGAGAGAGAGAGAGAGAGAGAGAGAGAGAGAGAGAGAGAGAGAGAGCGAGCGAGAGCGCACCAGGGCCACCACCTTGTGGGTCTGGCATATATGGGTCCTGGGGAATTGAACCTGGGGTCTTAGGCACTGGAGGCAAGTGCCTTAACTGCTGAGCCATCTCTCCAGCCTGGCTAATAGATTTTAATTAATGAAAATGAAATGAACTTTAAATTTCAGCCCACTGCTGTTGAGCGCTTACCTCTTGCTAGTACCCCAATGGCCTGCAATGTCCACTTCATTTCACTTTAATTAATCTAATTTCAATAGCCACATGCAGCCGGTAGTTGCCAGATTGGATGGTGCTGATCCGGGACCCTGTCCTCAGTTTGTTCACACAGAGCTCAGCGTTGCTGTTCAGAAATTGGAGGCAGAGGGACATTACTCGCCTTGGCCAAGGACCCAGAGGTCCATGAGGACAAATATCCTTAGAAGTAGAGACCGTGTTTTCTCAGTCTCTTGGCTATCCTATTCTCCATTCCTACCCGAGACCCTCTGATGTCCCCACAAGGCCCTTTCATGTGAGGCAATTATGGTCACAAGAAACGAGAAACAGACGACCGCCTGGGCTCAGTCAATACACATCAGCACCAGCAGGAAGCCCCACTTCTATGCAGTTCTGCTGAAGTGGTGGGGTGGGGGTGGAGAGGCCAAGAGCCCATGGTTTGCTTTTAAAAAATATTTTATTTGTACAGAGAGAGAGAGAGAGAGAGAGAGAGAGAGAGAGAGAGAGAGAGAGAGAGAGAGAGAGAGAATGGGCACACCAGGGCCTCCAGCCACTGCCAATGAACTCCAGATGCATGCATCACTTTTTGCATCTGGCTTTACCTGGGTCCTGGGCAATCGAACCCAGGTCGTTAGGCTTTTCAGGCAAATGCCTTAACCGCTGAGCCATCTCTTCAGCCCAAGAGCCCATGTTTTAATCAAGCACTCCAGTGAGTCTAATTCAGCTGGTCTTGCCTTGAGGAACCAGGCTTCAGATGTTACGGTAAGCATTCATCTGCTGGCCTCTTAAATAATTACAGCACACAACTAACTCTTTGGAGAACAACACAGCCTGCGCTGCGAGCAGGCAGTCCTCGATCGACACTAACTGCTCCCTTCTACCATGTCAGGGAAGGCACTCCATCACCAAGGCTCATTTTTCTTCCCCATGTGAAACATGGGGAAGGCTAGCTGCGTTCAGTCCTGTGGGACAGGTGGAGATACAGATGGGAAACGCTATACAGACATCCTGTGGCTCAGACACACCTCTTGTTTGCCTAGGAGACAGTTTAAATGGATTCTTGAAAAGTCTAAGTTGTTAACTATACTGGAATATCTAACAAAGTAGGGCTCATATTACGGTGATTAAGGAAGGATTCAATCCTTCTTCCATCCCTTAAAAATCTGGGTAACAAGGGCTGAAGAGATGGCTCACTGGTTAAGGTGCCTGCCTGCAAAGCCTAACGACCCAGGTTCGATTCTCCAGTACCCATGTAAAGCCAGATGCACAAAGTAGAGCATGCATCTGGAGTCTGTTTGCAGAGGCTGGAGGCCTTAGCAGGTGCATTCTCTCTCTCTTCTCTCTGTCACTCTCTGCTTGCAACTAAATAAATAAAAACATTTTTTTTTTAAATCTGGATAACTGTTTGACCTTTCTGTTTCTGTTTGCTCAACTCTGAAATGAGAATAATGGCATCCCTCCCCTACAGTGCTGTGACAACATAATTCAGCCAGCTAATATTTGTGACATGCTTAGCACAATGGCTGGTATGTGGTATGAACTGTATACCTGTTAGAAGAAAAAGTTGTGTTTAGGCTAGAGAGATGGTTCATTAGTGAAGGCACTTGCCTGCAAAGCCTAACAACAGGGGTTTAATCCCCCACTACCCACATAACCAGATATACAAAGTGGCACATGCATCTGGAGTTAGGTTTGTTTGCAGTGACTAGAGGCTCTGGCATGCCCATTCTCTCTCTCTCTCTCTCATCAGTTTCCATCTCTGCTTGCAAATAAATAAATAATAAAAAAGAAAAATAAAACTTCATGTTCATGGCAATAGGTAGCTTGATGGATAGGGCTAAGCCAAGAGTTTAAAAAATTGGAGTGTCATTAGGAAAGTTATTAGCAAGATGTCACAGGAAGCATGATGTGGTCTCAAAGCCAGTGAAACAGAGGCTTTGATTCCTGAGTGGAGGGGGGAGGGGAGCTAGCACACCATGGAAGAGCAGGATGGAGCCCCGAAGTTAGAGAGAAGGGCTTCAGTTTTCCCAAAGAACAAAGGGAGCTTGTTGCTTTATTTGCTCATTTATTTGCAAGCAGGCAGACACACACACACACACACACACACACACACACACACACACACACAGAAAATGGGCATGCTAGGACCTCTAGCCACTGCAAGTGAACTCCAGATGCATGCACCAATTTGTGTATCTGGCTTTACACGGGTACTGGGGAACTGAACCCCAGTCTTTAGGCTTTGCAGGCAAGCGCCTTAACTGCTGAGCCATGTCTCCAGCCTGGAGCTTGTTGCTTTTATGGAGTGTTTTTTTTTTTTTTTTTTTTTTTTTTTTGTGGAAGGGGGATCATTTCATGATACATGGCCTAGCTAAGTGCTAGGAGCCACAGAGACATGGGGAGTCCGGAAGGCACTGGGTAGCACCCAAGGCTCTCACCTGAGGAGCCTTGGGGTTCCCTGGTAATGAGAAGGCTTCTCTGCTTGGCCTTGGCCCCTGGTTTTAACAGGGCCTCTTAAAGTGACCGAATGGGCGTTCAAACATTTCCCTGTGACACACTGCAAATGACTCACTAGGTAAGTCCTACGACAGCACCCTGATCAGGAAGACAAGCACACTGGACGTGCACTTGGCTGTCAAACCAATGACCCTCTTGGCCAACTGTCTAGTCTTCAGCTCTATGGACATCCTCGTTGGAGGTAGCTTGCTGAGACAATCCCTCCCCAGCTCTCCACCTGAGCTGGCCTGCCTTCTCCTTCCTCATCTTCCTACAGATTCCTTCATCTCCATATGCAGATGTGTGAGATACTGGGGTTCAGAAACCCCCCGGGGGGATATCCTGGGGTGCCCAATCCCCTCTCAGTATTGCCCCTTCGCATGAATGACGTTTTTAGCCAACATTCCACCCTGTCCATGGTCACACCTACAACCCCACCCCGGCCACCCCCTGGCAGCCTAAAGTCAATGAAGGACAGACACAGTGGGGTGACACTGCCATCCTGTTGTCCCAAGAGAGAACCGACTCTATGGGGCGACACAGCCTGATGGAACCAGCCAAAGCCAGACCTCGGAGGAGATAGCTTTTCTCATTGGCTCTTCCCTGTCCCCAGGGAGAACGCCCACCTCCCTTATCCATCCCAGGCACCCAGACGCTGGACCCAGGCTCTCCCTATAGGGCATTGCATCCAAGACAGACGCCAACTGAACCTTAGTCTGACTTTCCTCCTCGGCTTGCTAGAGGAGGGGTAGAGCACATCAAAATAGTACATTCCTGATGACCAGCCTCAGGCCACCCAAAGGTGAGCCCTGACTATTTGCCAGGTGACCTTACCTGTTGCACTGGACAGGGCCAGAGAGTCCATGGAGCCTCGAGGGGTCTGCTCGGTGGGCGTCATGTCCTCTCTGTATTTCAGGGCGCTGAGTGGACGACGGGGCCGGCACTGCTGTGTGGTGGTCATGCCCCCTTCCTCCTCCTCCTCCTCCTCATACTTGGGGACTGGGATGTTGCCCCGGGTCTCCCCGAAGCTCTGATTGGACATGTCACTGTAGCTCTCCTGGGATCTCACCCTGCCTGGGTAATAGTCCTCCCGGCATTCCTTGATGAAGCTGCCGCCGTGTCCCTTCATGGCCAGTGACGAACTTCTCTTGGGGTTGTTGAAGTGTGTGGCCCACATGTCAGGCTGGGCCCCCGCCCCCTGCCCTCCTGGACTGTAGGCAGTTCTGATGTTGCACTGGCCGAGGAGCTGCAAGGGACTCTGGGATTGGTTCTGTTCCATCTTGTTGCCATAATGGTAAGGCTCATCCCGGCTCCTCCAAATGGGGTCCCGGTTGAGGCTGGGCGTCTGGCTGGACAGGCTGAGCAGGTCCATCTGCACGGACAGGGGGTCCACGTCGGCTGACAGTCGGTTGGAGGTCACCTGCAGCTGGCTGTGCTGATTGAGCAGGGCCTCCTCTGTCTTGCCCTTGTTTTTGCCGATTTTGGCGCTGCGCCGGGACTCCTTGGCTCTGGCATTCTGGAAGGCCGAATCAGATGAGTCTGAGCCATTGGGGTCTTCCCCGGCACTGCAGGCCCGGGAGCAGAAGATCTGGCCCTGCTTGGGGAGGAACGGCCGGCCCAGAAGGGACTTCTTGCAGCGAGCGCAGCAGAAGCAGGTCTCCGTGGCGTGCCAGTGTTGACCGTCATAGGTCATCTGACCTTGGTCGATCCCTGGGAAGGGAGAGGCCAGAAAGAGCTCAGCAGCTGCTCTGAGGACCACAGAAGCCTGCGAGACACAGGTTCAGGATGCAAGACGTGGCCTCATGCAATCTGTCCCCATGTCCTATGAAAACCTTATCTACCCGTCAGCGTCACCCCAACGTCACTTGTTTCTAGTGTGGAGACTCCAGGCTGGAGAGGTGCTTTTAGTGGTTAAAGGCATTTGCTTGCAAAGCCTGCAGGCCTGGCTTCAGGTCCCCCAGTACCCATGTAAAGGCAGATGCACAAAGTGGTGCATGCATCTGGAGTTTGTTTGAGTAGCAAGAGACCCTGGCACCTCTCTCGCTTTCTCTCCTTGCAAAGAAATAAAAGATATTAATATAAAGACAATTAAAAAGAGCTCGTCTATCCCTTCTGCCACGTGAGAAGTGACACAGTGGGAAGATGTCATGTATGAGCAGTCAAGGAGACGTTCCAACTCCAAATCTAACAGGGCCTTGCTTGTGGCCTGCCCAGCCTCCAGAATGGAACAATCCAGTCTGTGCGCGTCACCTGAACCACTGTGCTCCAAAACAAAGGAGCGGGCTTCCACTTTTGGTGGGGAAACGCCTCTGTTCTATGTAGCAGAAGCTCTGGGTGTATTTGTGTGAGAAGTAGCATGCATGCCCTTTGCCTGGCATTGTCACGAAGGGGACAGGCACAGTTCCTCTGGGACAGGACTCTCACCACATCTGTTTTGGCTTCTTACCAGCTTCCCCACACTCTCCTGTGGGGTGCCATCTTCCTGCTACTTTTGGGGTGTGTGTGTGTGTGTGTGTGTGTGTGTGTGTGTGTGTGTGTGTGTGTGAAAGCCTTTCCTAGACCCAGGAATGGCCAGTAGGAAACAGTCTTCCAGACCCTGGGACTGACACAGGGCTGACCTGTGACAGCTAATGAGACGGTCTGAGTGACACAGCAGGTGGACAAGCTGCCAGCTCTGGCTCCTGCCCTGGGGACAGCATGTGAGAATGTGGTCCCGAGTAATAAACTGGCTGGAAGGGGCCTTCTCAAGCTTCCCAAAGTGTCGTGATAAGGGCTTCCCCAGGAAGATGGTACAAAGGTGAGCCTATACCTTTAGTGGCTGAGAATCCCGGCACATGGATATGCTGGTTTGAATGAGGTGTTCCCAATAAACTCCTGTGTTCTGAATGCTTGATGCTGGCTCATGGCAATTTTGGGAGGCAGAGCCTTGCTGGAGGAGGTGTGTTGCTGGGGTGGACATTGAAACTAATTAGCCCCCGGTTTGCCTGTGTTAATTTAGCTCACTCTCCTGCTGCTGTTGTCCACCTGCTGTGGCAGAGGTGACATCCAGCCTCTGCTCATGCCAGGCTTTCCTCTGCCATCATGCAGCTCCCTTTCCAGACTGTAAGCCAAAATAAATCTCTTCCTCCCATCAGCTGCTTTGGGTCAGGTGCTTTATCCCAGAAATGAGAGGACCTACAACACTGGAATGACTTCTAGATCCTTGTCTAGAGAGGTGCTAAGCAAGAAACTGAGGTAGGAACTATCCCGAGGAGCAGCACTTTGTCCCCTGGCTGGCCACTCCTCTGCTGTCCTTTGAGTCACTGGAACCCCAGGGACTGTGCATGGGCAGATTCTTCTCTGACTAAGGCTTCTCATAACTCAGGGTGTGTGTGTGTGTGTGTGTGCATCTCCTCACCCAGGTGCTGGTCCCTAGGAACTAAGTAGGGAATTTTACAAGGACAGGAGTAGCCTCAGGACTACCCCACATGAGAAGGCCACCGTGTGATTCAGTCCCATTCCTATGACCAATGGCACTCCCAGGTGAACTGAGGACGGGAAGCTGGGGTAGGGTCAGAAATAGAAATTAGAGTTGAGGTTCCAATGGACACTTCCTCTCGGCTCTCTGGGAGAAGCTGTGGGCTCCATAGGGATGCAGGACTCTATAGTATGTAGAGTTTCCAGAGGACTCAAAGATGCTGGAGCCCGGGGCTGGAGAGATTGCTCAGGAGTTAAGGCACTTGCCTGCAAAGCCTAATGACCCAGGTTCGATTCCCCAGTACCCACATACACAAAGCGGCTCATGCATCTGGTGGAGTTCGTTTGCAGTGGCTGGAGGTCCTGGCTCACCCATTCTCTCTGTCTGTCTCTCTTCTATCTCTCACCACTTGCAAATAAATAAAAATATTTTTAAAAAAATGCTACAGCCCATCTGCCTGGTTCAATCTTCGGTCTGCCAACTTCCTAGCTGTGTGACCCAAGGCACATGGCTTCGTCTCTGTGCCTAGTTCTGCTCAGCAGAACCATAGGGAGCAAAAACAGTCCTTGCACAATGAGTTTGTAAGGATTAGCTGCGTGAGCATGCAGAGTGCTTGGGCCCAGTCTCTGACGATGGTTGGGTTTTATTAGGTCTGAAAGCCTGACTTCCTCATTGCTGTCCAAGAGTCAACCCAGAGGCTCTGGGTCTTCTCTCCCCCTTCTCTCCTCTGCCTCTCCCACATGCCAAGAATCCTGAGAGCTGGTGCTGGAATTCCTGCCTGCCCTGGGCGCTCAGCATGGCTTCTCATAGCCACAGCCTTGCCTTCTCCTTGCTAGGGGCACTGGGAAGGGCTGGTCCTTTGATCTGTCCTCTGGCAAGGAAACATGTTCAGAGAGAGCAGCGATGGCCTGGGGGGGGGGCAGGCTAGAATGGGGTGGGGGTGGCGTGGAGAGGAGGCATGTAACAAAGCAGCCCAGCAGGTAGCAGAACGTGGTTCCTGATAAACCTCGGGATGTGAGGGCCCTCTGAACTGCTCCTGAACTCCAAACATCTGGAAGAGGGCTTTGCCTTCCATATCTAAGCGTTCCTTTTTTAATTCCCTCTCTAAGCCCTTTAAGCACTTCTCCCAGGGAGCATGTGCAGCCTCGTCTGCTTCGAGGACTGTTTACTTTGCTGACAGTCCCGTTGCCCTAGCAACGGCTGCCTGGTGCAGGGGCCGCTCTGAGCACTGGATAAATATGGCATATTTGTACAGTGTGGTCAGAGGTAAAGCACTCGGCCACTGAGGGCCGCCCGATCTGCAAGGCAGACACTCTTGCTGTCACAGGGAAATTATCTTTTTCAGGCAAGTAGATTAAAAAGAAACATCGGGGACAGGAATTTAATGACAGCAGCAAGCAAACTGCAGGCCACAGTGGTCCCCTTCTGGTAAAACCCGGATGCCTTTTATGGTAAGAAGGAATGCTGATTAAAGCTATGCACAGCCGACAGAAGGCAGAAGACAGAGGGGCAGGAAGAGTTTTTCTTTTTCCCAAGCTGCTGAGCTAAAACTCCAAATGGAAGCTTCTAGAAAGACTGGAAGGTAGTCTGCAAGGAAAGATTGAGGATGCAGAAATGCTAAGAGAAGGCGGTGTGGCCTCTCCTCTGGGCTAGCGGGCTGGAATTCACACGTGAGCAGCAGAGTTAACACTCTGCATGAAGTCTCACCCACTCCCCTGCCTCACCTGGCCATCCACCTGTCCTAGTCCAGAGCCCCACCTTCTGACTCCCAGAACCAAAGAACCAAAGAAAGACTGCATGTCAGATGGCTTTGATTCACTAAGTAGGAAGGGTCCTGGGAAGCTGGTGGACGGATCTGCCTGTGAGGGTGGGTAGGTGGGTGGGGGCAGCTTAGGGGGAAGGGTCTTAAGCATCACCTAAGCTCAGAAGCTAGAGCAGAAAGTTCTAGATTCCCAGTTATGTGTTATTGCACCTGGCTTCAAAAGGCAACACTTCTAATGAGCCACCAAGACAAAGCCACATCCTTTTGGTCCCCATAAAAGAGGGACAAAAGGGACTCCACACCTCCTCACTATACTGTAGGTACACACTGGCAATTTTCAACAGACTTCTCGCAACTGCATGAGCCAAGGAAGGCCAGGCTGTGTCCTCACAGACATTTAAAAATAGGCTGGCAGTTCCAGGGCGATGGTGACAGACACGGTGATCAATCAAAACCCACCAAAGCAGAACTCCAGAGGCGACAGAGAACTCAACACTAAATCAGACTGCCAAAGGGCCTGCCATGGCTCAGGGAACATTGTGGAAGAGGGGGCAGAACGATTGTAAGAGCCGCAGAGTGGGGAGGAATACCCCGAGGCACGGTCCCCTCTGCTACCCCACAAAGACTGAGCGAGGCCTTCATCCCCATGGTGAATACCATAACCCCACTGAGGAGGGCTCCCAGGGTAACTGGAGCTGGGCTGATGAGATAAAAGAGTATAGCCTGTTACTATATATATATATATATATATATATATATATATATATATATGTAAATATATATATGTGTGTGTGTATGTATATATATATAATAAAATAAAATGAACCAAACAGGTTGGCTCATTCCCAAGATGCCAGAAAAATCGAGGTCAAAGCAGGCTGATACTGGCTGCCTGGAACAGTGCAGAGGGCTGAACAAATCAGTTCAGAACACGGGAGAAGAATTCTCCTCATCTCAGATCTTCCATTTGCTTGGGAAGCACACGGTTTATGAGGGATTTCTCGGGCTCTGCACCTGCTTTTGTTCACTTCTGCTGAGTTTTTAGAACACACGCTTTCCTGATGCCGTTCTCCACAGCACGAGGACCCCTTGGTTTCTCCCTCCGCCCATCCCTGATTTTTGTCCTAAGGGATTCTGAAAGACATCTGCTCATCTCTCCTGCCACAGTCTCCTTCTACAAGGTCACCCTCTCCCCTGACAGTGGGAATGGGTACCACATGGTCCCTCCCCCACCTGAGAGGTGGACTCATGGCCAAGTCAGGATGATAAGATTCCGTCTGGGAACAATGTCTTGGGAGCCGACATGGTCCTTTTCTCTTGAAGTGTCCAGATTATGTGTCACTATGTGCCAGCTCAGCCACCATATGCAAAGATAGTTTGATCCCCAATGATGCCAACAGTGCAAACTGAGTTGAGTCAAAGGAGGGTGGGGCAGGGAGAGAAACAGGCTTTGTTTCATTCCTTCTCTACCTAACTCTGGAATTAACCTTTTGTGGTAGTTTGAATGGGTGCCCCCAATAGATTCAAGCGTTTATTTATTAAAGCTTGTAATTTGCCTCCAGCTACCTGGCTGGAGAAAGTGTCGCCTTCGGTGGATCCTAGGTTCCTGGGGTGGATCTGAAATTCCAGACCTAAACAGGCAAAGAGCTACTGTTTGCTGGTGTGTGTGTGTGTGTGTGTGTGTGTGTGTGTGTGTGTGTGTGTGT
>PVHP010045228.1:0-13766 GCA_004024765.1 Zapus hudsonius | reverse complement strand
ATCCTCAGCTGATGGCAGTTTGGGTTTTACAACCTTGATGAAGCTGTGTTGTTGGGGGCGAGCTTATAGGGTTATAAGCCAGCTTCCCCTTGCCAGTGTTTGGCACACCTTCCTGCCGCTGTTTGCAGTGCTGTGGCAGAGGTGATGTCCAGCCCTCTGCTCATGCCATCGTTTTCCCTGCCAGAATGGAGTCTCCCCTTGAGTCCGTAAGCCAAATAAACCCATTCCTCCACAAGTCGCCTTTGCTTGGGTTCTATCTGCACAGCAACTAAGAAGCTAACCACAACAACACTGAAACAAAATAGAAACTAATTAAGAGGGAGAGAGGATATGATGGAGGGTGGAGAGGGAATTATCATGATTTATTGTCTATAATTATGGAAGCTATCAATAAAATATTAAAAAAGAATAAAAAAGAATATTTTTCTATTTTTTGATACTGGTGGCATTCTACAAAGGTGTTTACAAGAAAAAATGCATTAAAGGATACCAATCAAATTAAAACATGCTTCTTAGTAACAAGTTTACATGAAAGGTATCAAAGGGCTTAGAACATGGCTCAGCAGTTAAAGGCATTGTTTGAAAAGCCTTCCACCCTGGGTTCAATTACCTGGTAACACATAAAGTCAGACCCACAAAGTGAGAAACATATCTGGAGTTTGATTTCAGCAATAAGAGGTCCTGGTGTGCCCATATACTCTTTGTCTGCTGCTCTTTCTCTTTCCCTGTTTTCCTCTCTCTCTCAAAAAAATATATTAAAAAATTAAGATATCAAGTAGATTTAACAGCTATCAATTACACTTTCTAAGTACTGAGAATCTCAAGAAAAAGTATTGCTCCACTCCGTGTGACTAGGATCACTCAAGAAGGATGTGGGTCCCTTCAGGGCTCTGCCTCGAGGAGAAGGCATAATCAGAGGCAACATGAAGCTGCTGTGAACCTGATGGCTTCTAAATTATAAGCACATACTTTTTGGCAGGCAAGCTCCACTGACTAAATTACATTATTTTATACATTATTCTTTCTCCAATCTGCATGACCCTTGAGATCACTGACATAAACAAATAGCTAGAAATAACCCTAAATAGGTCTAGCTTGATGGACACTACTCTTCAAGGAGGGAAGAAAATATCCTGACCTGGCAGCATTACTCTTGAGTTTCTGCAAGTCAATTAATCAGCCAGACCTGGGTAGCAGCTGCTCTAATACAGAACTTGAACTCTGGTCAGCCATGCTTCCCTTTCCTGTTGCCTTCAAATAAGTCCTCTCTGTGGCCACCTCAGGCTTGTATAGTAGGGTGCCCAGCATAAAAGGGAACAGACCTGCAGTTTCCATCAGTTCACATGCACTGGCATAAATAAAGCATGAGGTGTGATAAGTTTGTGATAAACTTGCTTGGACTCAGTTCCTCATAGCTTAAGGCTGGGGAGTTGTTTCAACTATGGGAGGCCACCTCAACTCTTTCAAAGTCTCATGTTCAGAGTCTTCAGGCTCAGATGAGCATCCTCTAAAAGACAGTGTGGCTCTCCCGGATCCAGCAAAGTGTAGTGTCAATAATGGATATACCTACAAAAAAATCCCTGCATGCCAAACACATGCTTGTAACAGTAGCTTCTCCACTGTGAAATCACAGATAATTTATAGTCTAAACTAACAGCAAGGGAACAACTATGTGACCACAGCCCAGCCAAGCACACCAAAGGTTTCCACAAAGTCATTCCTCAAAACCCTCAAGTTACCTCTCTAGGTAACCAACACTTGGATGATACCACACTTCCTTATTGTTCTCTATAATTTTCCATCTAAATCTGCTTTTCTGACAATCACTTTTGCCTATTCTGGAAGAACAAACATTTATTCTTTTGCATATGATATTTTTTCTTTGTTTTTTCCTTATTCTTGCATATAATATTTTAAAATTCAATATTATGTGTTAAAGACAAGACACATGTTAATTTGTATCTTCTTTTTCTCCTTGTTCAGGTTCAGAGGTGTATCAGTTACACAAATTATCTATCTATCTATCTATCTATCATCTATCTACCTACCTATCATCTATCTGTGGTGCTGGGTTGGAACGCAGGCCCATCTGCATGCTAGGCAAGTACTACACATCAGCACTACATAGGTCCTCCCAAGAATGAACTTTTTATATTTTATCACTGTTTCATTTGTTCTGCCCTCTTGTCTAGACCTTTAAATTATTCTTCCATCATTTAATATTTCTCTCTGTTGAAATATATAAATTTTTCTGCTTAGTCTATTAACTGGAGTTTATATCTAAAACTTGTCAAAGGCAAATGTTAATACTTCCAACCTCCTTCAATAAAATGTAATAAAGTTAGAACAGATTAATTCTACTTACTTCTGGGCTGGAGAGATGGCTCAGCAGTTAAGGCACTTGCCTCCAGTGCCTAAGGCCCCCAGTTCAATTCCCCAGTACCCACATAAGGCAGACCCACAAGGTGGTGGTCCTGGCTCGTGCTCTCTCTCTCTCTCTGTGTGCTTGAAAATGAATAATTAAAATATTTTTTAAAAAATTCTACTTACTTCTTCCCATCTTTTATGCTATTTTTGTCCTGCATTTTAAATCTCTATTTTAAGTCCTATCCAACACCACATTTCCATTTACAGTATTTATTTACAGTTATCCACATATTTGTCCTTTCTTTGCTTCTTTTTTTTTTTTTTTTTTTTACATTTCTGACTTTCCATGCTGGGTCACTTTCTTTACTTATACTTGCAGAATAGCTACTAGACAGTTCCTTTTGTACACACATGCTAGTGTGGCTCTTTTTGTTTATATAAGATACCTTTAACCTTCACTTTTGCTTCTCTCTTTTACTCTTGGCCAGTATTTCTTTCTTGATTAGAAATTCTGGGTTATCAGCCCTTCTTTTCCCTTCCCTTTCTTTCCCCCTTCTCTTTCCTCCTTTCTTTCTTTGGAGTCAGGGTCTCACTCTAGCCCAGGCTGATCTGGAACTCACTCTGTAGCCCAGGCAGGCCTCAAACTCACAGCAATCCTCTTACCTCAGCCTCCTGAGTGCTGGGACTAAAGGCTAAAAGTGCACCATCACACCAGGCTCAGATATTTCTTTCCACACACTGACAATGTTATTTCCATTTTCACCTGGCTTACACTATGCTACTGAGAAGTCAATTGTTAGTCCCACCACCACTCTTCTGAAATTAACACCTTCTCCTGCTTTACCTGCCTTTAAGATTTCCCCTTTCCCTAATTAGCCCACAGTGAACATCAAACTGAGGAGGGCACTCCACGAAATAGGGATCAGAGGAGAGAGCCTATAAGACTGTAATCTATGTAAAAATATATTTGAAAATTAAAAGTGTTTGCCTATTAAGTCTAATGTTTGGACTTTCTCATGTACCCTTTTCCTTTGAATCATGTTTCCTTATTTTAAAAAAATTCCCTTTTATTCCATGTTCTAAAGTACCATAGATTTGGGTGTGAATTTAATTTTTATGCTATCTTGGATTTATAGGACTTCTTAGACTTACAATTTAAGCTCTTTCACATGTTTTGAAAGATCTAGCTTCAAATATTACCAAAGAACTATTGTCTTTCTCCTTTTTTCTAACATATCAAATGTATGATTGCTAAACTATTTAATCTACAATTTATTTTTAAATACTTCTGCACATATGTATGAACACAAACATGCTTGCACTCACACATATACACTCTCTCTTCTCCCCCTGCCCTTCCTGGGGTAGCTCGCATTTAAGGCACCTTAATCAGAAATATGTGCTCCAAGTATGGCTACACCAAGCCTAACAACTATAGCTAGTTAAAGCCATATAAGAGGGACATAAAGGATGTCAGAAGAAATTTTCTAATTAAAATTCTAGTGTTCAAGATATATATATATACTGTGCAGGTACCTCCAACCTTGCATATATACATATACACATATAGGCAGGTTACCACTCTGCAGCAGGACCTACGGCCCTGAGTCATGATACGGATGCTCTACAGAGGATCCCAATGACCAATCCAAATAAACTAGCCATGTCCTGAAATAAGACTATTCCTACACCTGCCTTTATCCAATTTTCTGTGTGGGATATATATCAAAACAACAGAGTTTTCCAAGTCTATACTAGTATACTGAATGACTTGGCTTTTGTGCTTGTTTGCTGAATGTTCATGTGTGTGGCAACATCTGGTCTGAGACATGACTTCATTGTTACAGGCTGCCTGGTAGCATAACACCTCTAGTAGTATTGGAAGCTACCTATTTCTACCAAAACAACTTGTGCTATTGAGAACAGCAAAACTGTCTGACTTTAGTTTGCAATGATTATAGTGTATGAAATTTCCCAAGGGAAGCCTGTTGGGACATAACCTCAGAGCAAGGGTATCATGATTCTGATGGAGATGATGCTCCAACTTGCCATCCTGGACCTTCCAAGAGAAAGGCTGTTTCTCTTCAGTGGGGAAACTACAGGAAGCTTCAGAGACAGCCCTGGGGTATGGGTTCTGCTGGGCCTGGAGGCCTGCCAAAAATGCCTTTACTCTGTGTCTTGGCTCCTACATTACAATGATACACAAAATTTTAAAAAAAATTCTCCAAACTACCTGGACTCTGTATTCTACTCAAAATGATGTCACTTAACCAGCATTAATATTTGAAGGGACAGATGAGAAGCAGCTATCCTACTTCCCCAAATGAATGCAGACGTGACATATCGGGTCTTAGCAGCTGCATGTCTCCAATCCCCAAATGTTGGAAAAGTATTGACGCTGAAAATTAACTAAAATGGGACAGTGAGCTGTCATAAATGATTTCTGAAGGCAAAACTTTTAACTCTCACCCCCATGCTGAGTTAATGCTGTTGGGCACCTAGAAAGTTTCTCTGGCCCCCACAATTTACCTGATAGTACAAAATATAGCCTTCAGAAAAAATCCCCTTGTATCACAAGATGCCATTTAAAAGGACAAATCTCCCTAAAGACAGCATAAAAGGTCTTCACCACTCAGTCTTGAAGTTGCAAAGATTTAAAGCAGATTTGGTCTTCTCCCCAAAGTAATAGAAGCAATAGAAGAGTGTGAGTGTGATCAATCCTCATATCACCGTAAGGACTGCAGGTAAATGAATTGGAAGTTGTGAATCCCAGACTTTCATGTCAGTTCTGAGAGCTCTCTTTCCAGCCACGTTAGAGAGTACTAAAAAGGGACACTGGGAGAATATTCATCAAATGCTGCCAAAGTAACCAAAAAGCACTGTGACACTTGAAAGACAACCAAGACAGCTGGTCCTTCCTGCTGCCCAGCCTCCAACCCATTTATAGCTACAGCAGGAATGAGCAAGATGGCCCAGGATGGAGTAAGGCCTTCAAAAGGGACAGGGACAGGAACTGGGATAGCTGTGCTGGCTGCCTGGTGCTGGGCTTGGCACCATCATAGCAACTGCTATCCTGGATGTCTCCTGTCCTGGCTTCAAAGAAGAAAGGGATTCCCAGGCAAGCTCACTCAGAATTTTTGTCAGCTCAGATCAAATTGTGGCTCTTACACTGGCCACAGACACCAGAATATACTCTGAGCTCAGGAAATCAGGGGATTCCTTCTCTCTACCAATGCTCACTCAGAGAAATACCAAACCACAACTGCATTGGGTTAGTGATCAAACCCCTAGGGCAATTGCCTACTTGTAAAGGAAAGAAAAAGACAAGGCTCTAATAATCTCTACACATTAGTATCACTTTCCTCCTGATGTCATACTCCTTTGTGAAAAGAAAGTTTTCAAAGTTTTGTTTTGTTTCTGTCTCCTTTTGAGAACTTCTAAAGATGGGTCTTTGTAACACTATTAATAACAAAATGAGTACTTTTACAAAAAGAAATGATATAGGCCCAAGCACAGGAGCAAGTGAAACACAGTGTCCACCAAGCAACACCAAGTTCACAACTCTTCATTCATTTTTGTGGCTACTGAAAAAATATTTTAACTCTTTTTATACCAGAGGAAATGGAACCAAAGACAGTTTTGTGTTGATTTGAGGGGGGGTCTTGCTCTAGCCCAGGCTGACCTGAAATTCATTATGCAATTTCAGGGTGGCCTCAAACTAATGGTGATCCTCCTACTTCTGCCTCCCAAGTGTTGGGTTAAAGGGGTGAGCCAGCATGCCTGGTCCATAGTTTACTTTTTAATGCTTATATTTTTCAACTGCCTTGTTGCAGCTTTACCAACAGGCTCTCAAAAGCTGGTATTGTAACAGGAGAGCTGGGGTTCCCAGAAAGTTAGGGTTCCCTAACTAAAGGGACTAAAGGTGTGATACATCACACCCAGCTGCAAATCTTTCTGAATTCATATATACGTGTGTTTATTTACATATATCTATATATGAATGCTTATGTATTTATCTGTTTATTGAGCCTCCAAAGTTCTGGGATTATAGGCATGAACCACCACAACCAGTTTATGAAATGCTAGGGATCAAACCCAGGGCTTCATGCATGCTAGGCAAATACTATACTGAGTGACAGCCCCAACTACCAGTTATTTATTTTTTAAATCTACTTATTATTAAAGTCAATCTTCTGTGTCAGTCAAATCAAATTAAAATAATGGTGAAATCCACATATGGGCATATTAGTGATTTTCACAGAGTGAAGGCCTATTCTTTGGGAGACAGCAGTGGCGAACTCAGGTCCATGTTTGGATGGATTAAAGGAGGCTTTAATGCACAGTGAGGAACTGTCCTTGCCCCAGTCACCACTTCTACTGTTCTCTTCCTCCAAGATTGGAGTGAAAAGAAAGGGAGATTTGAAGTATAGTTGAGAACCAGGCTTCTCTCCTGCCTCCACAAATCAGCACCCTTGCCTGGATTTTCACATTAAGTTGGAATGAAAGTTCTTAAAATTATCTGAATATTTCTGTGAATCTGGTCAACTGTACTAACACTGAGGCTGTTTGGAGATAATGTGTCTGGCCGGCAGGGTTGACCTTGAGGCATTGAGACTGCGGATGTATCCTCCCAAGCAGTCCTAGATTGATTCAACAGTTACTCCAATCATGTTACCCTTCCTCAGACACTGCTGTCCACACTGCTGCTGTTCACACTGCTGTCCACACCTGTGTACACTATGAGGGTAGATCCTCTAGCTCCTGCACATGCATGCACCATCAAGATTGTTTTTTTCTGGCTCCTGCACACGCATGTACCATCAGGACTGTTCCTCTAATTTCCAACACTTGCTAGTCTATTCTCCCACTGGCTGTTCACATTTGGCATACCTGTAGCCCTTAGGACTACACAGAAGAATTTTTCACATTTAATTATGGCTGTAAATTTGAGAAGCCTAACTTGGGTGCATGCTTTCACCAGTCCTGAGATATTCTAGGAAAGAGAAACATGGAGTCTTTCATTCTTCACTAAGATAGAACAGTGACAAAACTTTTCAGACAAGAGAACATTTTAAAATTGGGGAGGTTAAGCACTCTACATCTGTCTACATTTTCTCAACATATAACATGTTAGACAACCAAGTTAGAAGGACAGTAACTTTAGGAACAGGATATCTGCAAACAATTTTTCCATATCATATGGTTCAAACGTCTACATGTAGTGATAAATACTTTCAGAAAATACCTGGGTAGCATAATGGGAGTACTTCATCCTGTAGGAGAGCAAGCAAAAGCCTTCAGAGCTTACTGCAGAATGACCTTGCATACAAGGTTAATTTTGATGAATCTCAAACACGTTCTGGGGCTGCAGAGATGGCTAAGTGGTTAAGGCACTTGTCTGCAAAGCCTAACAACACAGGTTCAAATGCCCATACCCAAGTAAAGCCAGATGCACAAAGCAGCACATACATCTGGAATTAGTTTCAGTGGCTAGTGGTTCTGGCATGCCTGTATTCACATTCACTCCCCCATGTCTGTATCTCTCTGCTTGCAAATAATATATATATTAATTATAATTAATTTATATAAATATATTAATAGTTAATATATATATTAAAAATCCCACAAAACCCCCCATAGTCTGGAAATGAGTGTCCAACAGAGTAACAAATCATTGGAAGCATCAACTAATGCCAATGAGACACTAAAAGCTGGGAAGCTCAGCTGAATAAATATTCAGAACACCACAATGGAGCACTCAGCACAGTTATTGTGCACACATCTATTGTGCACAGTCTAAGGTAAACTGTACCTGTACACGAATAAGCAGAGGGGAATCTGCGACTGTGGTTAGCAGTCAGCCTCCCATCAGACTATAAGCTCTAGGAAAGTATAGGCTGTCTTTTTTTCCTTGGCGTTGTTCATGTTTTATCTACTAACCATTCATTAATTGTCCTCATCGTTTATAACATACTTAATTAGTTCCTACCATTTGCAGAACTTAGTTATCCCCTTCAATCTATGTATGTGTCTTGGGTAAAGATGATAAAATGATCTCATATACATGAATGCACCATAGTGTAGTGTTTATCTCTACTACTGTCTCAGTTATTTTACTCATTGCTGAGACAAAATATCTGACCAGAAGCAATTAAAGGAAGAAAAGGGTCTGTTGTGACCTACAGTTCCAGGGGTATAGGTTATCGTGGCAGTGAAGGCATGTGACAGGATCTTGAGGAAGCTGGTGGCATTCACAGTGAAGAAGCACAGAGTGATGATGATGATGTTCAGTCAGCTTTCTCATTTATATACAGTCAGAACTACAGCCCATGGAAAGCTGTCACTTACAGTTAATGTGGGTCTTCTAACCTCAATTAACCTAATCAAGATAATCCCCCACAAGCATCTCTAGAGACTAGTTTCCTAGGTGATCCTATGTCATCTCAAGTTGACAATGAGTATAAACCATCATAGATATCTTGTCCAGAAAGATACCTGCATAAATGTCAGAGGCTTCCTTACTACTGTATCATCTAAAAATATACCAAAATTATAATATCATTATTTTGTGACAGGATCTCATTCTGTAGCCCAGGCTGGCCTTAAACTCACTATATAGTCAGAGTAGCCTCAAACACTGCTTCAGTCTAAGGTCCTACCATGTCTGGCTTCATGAAATTATTTAACTAAATTGTTATGGCAGTAGTTTATAAAATAAGCTCATGTACATGTCTTTGGGTAATGTAAATATTCTATTTAAATAGTTATATAAATTATATTTAGCCTATTTAGGTATAAAATATGTGCTTAAAAGCTGATATCTCTCTTATTTCAGCATCAAGGCTGCGGCTCCTACCTATTCCTCCCTCCTATCCTTAAAAAGCTATTGAGAGCCAGTGTGGTGGTGCACACCTTTACTCACAGCACTTGGAGGCAGAGGTAGGAGGATCACTATGAGTTTGAGGCCAACCTGGGTCTACAGTGTAAATTCCAAATCAACCTAAGCTAGAGTGAGACCCTACCTCAAAAAACAAATAAGCAACAATAACAAAAATCCATAAGGTGTGTGTGTGGGGGAATGATGAAGGCATCATATAAATAAAAAGGTAAAGGAAAGGAAGAACAGACTTTAGAGGCTCTCTGTCCATCAGGAGTAAAGGCAGGGTACCCCCTAGAGGAAGGAGAACTGACTCTTAGAACTTTGAGCAAGGTTAGTATCTGTTGTGTCCCCCAGTTGGCTGCAGCTGGGCCTAAAAAAAAAATTAAATTGCCAGCCAAAAGACCATCTAGTCTTAGGAGCTCAAGATAAAACCACATGGCAGATCAGTCCCTGAATATAGATATTTTTTCTGTAAAAAGAGTAAGTCCAACTTTCCAAGGCCATGAAGGTTGTGGTGGGCCAGGGCAAAGGTACTTTACTGGATCCACAAGCAGGCTCCAAAAACCTGAGGAAGCCCACTGAACCCATTTGTAAAGCTAAAAGTGGCTTTGCCTATATTTTATTTTTTTAGGGGAGCAAGGCAACTCCTTTCATCAATGATTCATGACTCAAAAAATATAAGAACCAATGGATGGACTTGGGGAAGAGGCTAAAATTGAACAAGATTAATTACAAATTAAAAGGAATCTAATACTTCAATATCCCAAAGACAAATAGGCCAGGCAATCAGTAGACCCATCTAAAGAGAATAGCCCTAAGCTTTCCTGTCTAGATGTTTGATGGAATCCTATAAGGAAAAAATGTGCTTAGATTTAGGCTATTCATGTCTTTGGGATCACGGGTGACAGGGAAGGAATAATCAGGGTCAGCTCTCAGAGGTGGCCTCAGAGGACCACACGTTTGTAGTGACAATCAAGGAAAAGTTCTCTGGAATCATGCAAAAAGTTTAGCTACAATTGTTAGGGGATAGAATGCTAACTTTCTGCAGTTTTCCAAAGCTGGGGCAGGCTTGACCTCCAAATCTCAGATTCAGTCCTTCTGGTTATAGCTGTTTGTGGTACAACTCAAAGAAGCTCCACACACTCAGAGAGACCTAAGCAGTCACAGTGGTCTTTGTTTTCTTTGTACTTCTGATGTCAACAACACTAGTCCAGGAGTGGGGTGGGCAAAGGCCTTAGTGCTTGGCCACAGGGAACTGGATATATGCCAGCCATTGCAATTTCCCTGGGAAACATATTTTTCCACTCTATGGATGAAGAAATTGAAGCAAAGAGGGAAATGTCCATTTTTTCAAAGAGGTGAAGAGCCAAGAGTTCTGAGGTTAGGTCTTGTAGCTAAATACTGCTCCCTGGCTCTGGTGGGATATTCCATCTCCTTTTGGGAACCCAGCAGCCCTAGAGAAACACTAGTTGCTAAGGACCAGATGTGGGCCACAGTTTATATCACATATCATACATATGGAACCGATCACCAGTTAAAACAGAAAGCTTGAGACTGCACGGGGTAAGATAGGAAAAGAGAACCTAGGGGTAACTCATCATTTTCCAAGTCAGAAATTTATGTCTCCTTTAGAAAGGAGAAGAAAAAGGAAAACCTGGCTACAGCCCAGTTTTGAGTAATATTTGCCACTGAGAAGCTGTATGCAAAAATTCCTGGCATAAGCTCAGGAGTGCTCCTCTGATTGGGCACTGGCCATTCCTCGTAAATGACTAAGATTTAAAACCCTATCAAATCTGAGAAGTGGGAGTATGCTTGACACAGGGCCATAATCCCTCTACCTGAAGTTAATTTCAAACTTATGGTAGGAACATTTGGAAAGAAAAATTATCCATGTGCCCTATGTAAATTGCATGTTCTGAACAGTTGAGGATGGAGGTGCAGCTAACACTGATATGAGGGGCTGGAGTATAGTTGATAAATTCACTCCTTACATATATTTTCTTATTTTTCTGCATAACATGGATTGCTGAGCTCAGTGGTAGAGTACTTGCTAGGGTGCAGAAAGCACTCCACCCAGCAGAAGAAAAAAAAGTTTCCCATGAAATAAAGACTAACCCAACAGAAATGTAAAGCTTAAGAGCTGAAGTGTGGGAAAAGAGCCAGTACTCATCTCATCCAGCTGACTCACTGGCCTAAGGAAGAAATGGGGGCAGACAGAGACAGGAGCACCTAGCTCAGGGTCATTCAGCAAGCCAGGGAGGGATGAGAACCAGGACTCTGGAAATCCCCTGATGTCCACCCTGAATGCAGCTGCTGGGCCCCTTAGGCTAGAAAACCCCCTAAGCTCCAAGCTAGGTGAGAAAGTTTTATATGGAATTATAAAATTCGAAACAGAAGCCTCAAATGTTAGATGATTGATACCAGATTCCAATTTAACAAGTCAAAACTGAAATGATGCTCACAGAGATATGGAGAAGTATAGGCAACTGGTTGGTCCTGTTAAGTCATGGACTGGTGTGCTAAACAACTTCTACAATGTGCAATTTTTTTTGCCTCTAGCCATTGCACATGCCATTCTTCTTGCCTGGAATTACTCGTTCTCTTTTCCATGGGTTTCTAGAAAATCCTATTTGTCCTTTAACCTTAACTCAAGTCACTTTCTACAAAACCTCCTCCACATAGCCACATTTACAAAAGTAATTGAGATTATTTTTTCTGTCTTTGCAAAGAATGATGATGGGATTTTTATTAGTATTGTGTTGAATCGTATATTGCTTTTGGTAGAAATGCTATTTTCACAATATGAATTCTACCTATCCTGGAGCATGGAAGATCTTTCCATCTTACCACATCTTCTTCAATTTCCTTTTTTTTTTTTTTCAATTTCCTTTTTGAGTGCTTTTATGTTTTCATTATATAGGCCTTTCACATCCTTGGTTAGTGATATTCCAAGGTATTTGATTTTTTGTGTGTGTGATTAATGAAAACAACAGTTTCACTGATTTCTTTTTCTTGTCATTAACACACAGGAAGGCTACTGACTTTTGTGTGTTAATTTTATATCCTGCCACTTTGCTGAAGACATTTATCACCTTTAGGAGTTTTATGGTAGTCAGGTCTGATATGTATAGGATCATGCTATCTGTAAATAGGTAGAGTTTCACTTCTTTCTTTCTGATTTGTATCCCTTTTATGTCTTTCTCTTATCTCATTGCTTGGGCTAGAACTTCAAGCACTGTGTTGAAGAGCAGTGGTGAGAGTGCATACCCTTGTCTTGTTCCCAGTCTCACTGGGAACTCCTTGAGTCTTTCCCCAATGAATATGATTTGGGCTTTGGGTGTTTTGAATAGAGCCTTTATTGTGTTGAGATATAAGCCCTCCATGCCCAGTCCCTCTAGCATTTTGATCATGAACTGATGTTGAGTTTTGTCAAAGTCCTTCTCTGCATTGATTGAAATGATCATGTGGCTTTTGAATTTAAGTTTATTGATATGGTCTCCCTGCATCCCCAAGATGAAGCCTACTTGATCAAGGTGGATAGTATTTTTGATGTGTTGCTGAATTTGGTTTGTAAAGATTTTGTTCAGAATTTTTTTTGTTGTTGTTGTTTTTTTTGAGGTAGGGTCTCACTCTGGCCCAGGCTGACCTGGAATTCACTATGTAGTCTCAGGGAGGCCTTGAACTCATGGTGATCCTCCTACCTCTGCCTCCTGAGTGCTGGGATTAAAGGCGTGCGCCACCACGCCCAGCTTTGTTCAGAATTTTTGCATCTAAATTCATTAGGGATATAGTCTGTAGTTTTCCTTTTTTGTTGCATCTCTGTCTGGTTTTGGTATTAGGGTGATGCAAGCAAGCTTCATAATTTGCAGGAAATGGATGGACCTGGAACAGATCATACATACTCAGTAAACTCACACAAGAACAGAAAGACAAATGCCACATATTCTCCCTCATCTGTGGTTCCTAACCAGAATCAGCTTGAATTGCAAGCAAACCTGACAAACAACTTGAGAGACAGATAAGAGGGATGGAAGAAGGGCTTGGGGGAGGGGAGAATGGATGGGGGGGCGAGATATATACAAAACTAAATCTAAAATGAACTGTTACCATAGAACCCTTACTCTTGGACAGTAGGCCCAAAGATATAACACTCCAAAGGATATAGGCTTATAGTCTGGTAAGAAGGGCCCTGAAGAGGGTGGGATAAAGCCTAACCTTAAAACATTTGGCTCCGGCTTGTAACTCCCAGTACTAGAAATTGGTTAATACCTACAGTGAACTGTTGATCAGAGAGCCCTACAAGGGCCTCAAAACAAGACAGGTTTCTGTCAAAGCGGTTGACAATCCATGGTAAAAGATAAGATACTATTGCTGAAGACACCACAGGCTGCAGACTCACCACATAAAGAGACCTGGATGGAATCTGGAAGAAAGACAGTTCTCAGATGGTTAGCCTGAACAGTGCTGAAAAGTGCTATATGAGCTGCCAGGGGAAATAGGCCACCAATGTTTTGAGAAA